>JZKD02S2017728.1:1233329-1244487 GCA_000966675.3 Picea glauca | reverse complement strand
AGGGAGATGAAATTTAGTTGCTCGCAATGGAGAAGGGAGTAGAACTAAGTTTAGTTGTTCGTAGAGGAAATGTGTAGAGTTGCTCAATTCCTTAATAAAGGGAGATGAAATTTAGTTGCTCGCAATGGAGAAGGGAGTAGAACTAAGTTTAGTTGTTCGTAGAGGAAATGTGTAGAGTTGCTCAATTCCTTAATAAAGGGAGATGAAATTTAGCTGCTCGCAATGGAGAAGGAGAGGAATAAAGTTTTTTTATCATGGGAGAGGAACTTTTAGTTGCCTGATTAAAGGAATGTTAGTTGTTCGACCATAGGGAGAGGGAGAGGAACAAGGTGACTTTGTTCTGTGCTTGAAGTGGAGCGTAGTGATTTTATTGTACCTTGGGAGAGGAACGAAGTTTCTTTATTGTGCCCCGAGAGAGGAATGAAGTGACTTTAATTTTCCCATATCAAGGAATAAAGTCACTCGATTGATCATACGAGATTAAGGAACGGAGTTCCTTGATCAATCATAGGAGATCGAAGAACAAAATGACATGATTGACCATAGAAAATCGAGGAACATAGTCACTCGATTGAGGGAAATTGAAGAACTTTGGGACTGTACATATTATTAATAAAAAATACGCAATCTCTTCAAATTGGAAAAAAATATAAATTTAAAGGTAATAAAACAATACTAATATAACATTCTAATGTTATTCTAATATTTAGTTATCTCCCTCTCTCCGGAGAGGAACTTTTAGTTGCTTGATTGAAGGAACTTTAGTTGTTTGACCATAAGGGAGAGGGAGAGGAACGGAATTTCTATATTGTCCCCCGGGAGAGGAATAGGGTAACTTTATTTTGCATCAAAAAGAGGATTATAGTGACTTTATTGTGCCTTGGGAGAGGAATGAAGTTTCTTTATTGCCCTGGGAGAGGAATGACGTGACTTTATTTTGCCTTGTCAAGGAGTGAAGTTGCTTGATTGATCATAGGTGAGCGAAGAATGGAGTTGCTTGATCAATTAGAGGAGATTGAAGAATGAAATTGCTTGATTGACTATTGGAAATCGAGGAACATAGTTCCTCGATTGAGGGAAATTGAGGAACTCTGGGACTATACATATTATTAATAAAAAAACACGCAACCTCTTCAAATTGGAAAAACGTTTAAATGAATAAATTTAATGGTAATAAAACAATACTAATATAATATTCTAATATTAAGCGCGCTCTCTATATATATAGAGAGCGCTTATATATATATATATATATATCCTCCACAACCACATAAAAAATCCTTTATTGGGTTGGAAAATTTAAGGAGGCCATACTCGACATCATGCACTCCAACTACCAATGCAATGTCTTTACTTGCAACTCTGTCCTTAATGCCCCACATTGTGTAGTGCATAGTAGTGCACGCCACTAGAAGAGAAACATTGAACTGAACTTAAGTCTTCAATAAGTAAATAAATGAAATAAGAGAAACAAGTATACTGTTGTGGCTTCTTTTTGTTAAAGTTTCAAATCATGGTAAGCAAAATCATGGTAAGAAAATTCTATAATTAGAGATTCAAATTTCAAACCCTAAAACTAGGAAACTTAAAACTGATAAACTACTGTTAAAATTGTAAAATATGAATGCTAGATTCTACAAACACATCACACTGAAAATCTGAATAACTAGAACAAATATGAATCACTCAATGACACATTTGTATTGTATTAGTTGAAAGGAATATGATGCTATAGCTTGAATCTTAAAATCTCTAACCATCTCATTGGAAGACCTTACCCGTCTTTGATAGATTAGAAAGGCTAGGGTTTATAGAAGGCATGAATTATCCTTGTGGAGTGCCTAGATTAGGTAAGGAAACACTAACCCTAAAACAATGTAGAGAAGTATGCCCTCCTTGCATAGATAATGTCGCCAAGTTTATTGTGCCCTAATTGGAGAAGATTGCACATACGTGCATTCAACGTTCTCATGATCTGTGACCCACCTCTCGGAATAGATAAGCATCATGCAAAGCGCATAAATTGGAAACTCCTCTACTCATTCACTGTTCTAACCTAGCATTTACTAAAAATAAAACAATGCTTTTAATTCTAGAAAACATGCTAAAATGGAAATCAACTAAGGTTCAGCATGCATGCACCTCTACCTCTCTCCATAACTGCGCCTCCTCATCCTCATCAAGGCGCCTCTTTATTGCTGTTGTTGCTATGTCCACATCCACTTTTTTGTGCATAGGAAGCAAGAGGAACAAGGATTTGTTGTAGGTGCACCTTTACGGAAGGTGAACATAGACTGAGCAACATAGGTAAACTATAACTTTCACTCTTTGCGAGGAAAGTGTTCTCCACGAAGCCAAGTCTCTCCCCCTCAACATCTCAAACTTCCCCTTAGCCAAATATCTGCAAGCTTCGAATCTGAAGGAACGTACTCAAAAGCAATTGCTCCCCTTTAAACTCAGTCTGTGAGGAAATGGTACTGGATATCTATGTGCTTGGAAGTAAGTTGGAACTTGGAACTATTGTGAGATATTGGATTCTTAGAGAGCTTGCTGCAACTTTGATTGTCACAGTAAGCAACTATGGGCTCCAACATTTGATAGGTCAACTATGCTATCAACTTGTGAAGCCAGATGTCTTCACAACTAGCAAAGCTGGGTGCCATGTAGTTTTCCTTAGGTATGCTAGTGCAACTGTTGACTACTTCCTGCTGAATTAGTATATCATACTTGACCCCAAGCTGAAACAAAACTCAGAATTGCTCTTCCTAGCACTTGCAAGTTGCATCCCATGCCCAATCTGAATGAACAAAACTATGCAACATCAACTCACCATCTCCCACATACCTTAGACAATAATGAATTGTGCCCTTCAGGTATCAGAGCACATACTTTACAACAATCTAATGAATCTGCATGGGTTCGACCATGGACTGGCTTAAGGTATTTATTACAAAACATATATCAGGAGTCGTGACCACTAGACACACGAGAGAATTGATCAACTGCCTTTACATAGAAGGATCTACCAATTCTGAATCTAAATCAGCGTGTAGCTTTAGATTTGGAACCATAGGAGTGGCCAAGGGTTTACAATCTAGCATCTGAAATCTCTTCAAAACCTCAATTGTATACTTCTCCTTTGCAAGAAAGACCTTGCACATTCCTTTCCAAACCTTTAGACCCCAAAATTAATGCATGAGGATGTTTTCCTTCCCATCAAACACACAAGCCAACTCTGTTTCGCCATGCAATCAGCTTCTGAAAACCACCTGTCAGTATCAGGGCATCTACATATAGGACCAGGATAAGCAGATCAGATTTATCAAACAAGTAATAAAGAATTGATAAATCTGAATTGTGCCCTTAGACAATAATGAATTGTACCCTTCAGGTATCAAAGCACATGCTTTACAACAATCTAATGAATCTGCATGGGTTCAACCATGGACTGGCTCAAGGTTTTTATTGCAAAACATATATCAGAAGTGGTGACCACTAGACACATGAGGGAATTGATCAACTGCCTTTACATAGAAGGATCTACCATTTCTGAATCTAAATCAGCGTGTAACTTTAGATTTGGAACCATAGGAGTGGCCAAGGGTTTACAATCTAGCATCTGAAATCTCTTCAAAACCTCAATTGTATATTTCTCCTTTGCAAGAAAGACCTTGCATGTTCCTTTCCAAACCTTTAGACCCCAAAATTAATGCACGAGGATGTTTTCCTTTCCATCAAACACGCAAGCCAACTCTATGTTTCACCATGCAATCAGCTTCTGAAAACCACCTGTCAGTATCAGGGTATCTACATATAGGACCAAGATGAAGAATTTTCAGGAGCTAAAGGCTGTCCTAACAGGTCTGTTATGAGGACTGTTTCAAGGCTGCCTTTAGTCTGATTTCAAGCTCATTTAATGCTTCTGTTTCAAGGTTAAAATAAAAGCAAATTTGCTATCTCAAATTCTTTTTCCAACAGTCATTAAATTTTGAAATACACTCCAGATCTTTAACACTTTAATTGCTGAGAATTAAGTCAAGCAAACCACACAAATTTGACAAAATATTTTTTGTCAATGTGACCCTGAAAAAACCCCCAAGGGGAAAACCAGTGAAGAGGAATTTATAAAGGAGCTCTTAAGGAAATTTTTACAGCAGAGATCTGAACATTTAATGACAAATTCAATTCAGCCAACTTATCTCAAGTTAGCAGCCTCTTCATTCTTGAAATTTGAGCCAGTCTTCTGCCTAGGAATTCACACCCTTTGCCTCAGCTTCAGCTCTGTTCTTTCCTGCAGAACTTGTATCTTCTTCCTTGAAATTTGAGCCAGCAAGATGCCTAGAAAATCAAGCCCTCTTCCTCAAGAATCCATGCTGTCCTTTCAGCATTCAATGCAGACAGCTCTCTTGGGGATTTGCGCCCAGCACAAGTCAACATATGTGCTGTACCTTCCTTGGAATCCATGCCTTTCTTCCACAGCAAGTGCACCCTTCCTCTACAGCAAGTGCGCCCCTTCTTCTCTTCTCCACAAATCTCCTTTCTCCTACTCTTCCTCACTTCTCATTCAAGAGAACAATCACCCTCCGTCTCTGACTTTTCCCTTTTTGTCTTCTCATTTGCTAACCCTAGGAATCAAGGGCTGAGATCAAATATTAGCTCTCCAAGATCTAGGGTGGAGATTAAATTCCCCCCCTTCACTTAAGTTTCCTAAGTCACTTTAGCATTTAATGAGCTCATAAAGTCACTTTGACTTTATAACATAAAGTTAAGTAATAGAGGGGTAATTTTCCCCTTTTTTGTGTTAGGCACATCAATAGCACTAGGGGACCACTTTCCAAGGTACCAAAACTTAACACTCCCTCTTACCGAGGAAATTGTTCTTCACCACTTCCATCTTGTCTCTGAAGTAGACATGCTTGCCCCTTGGCAAAGACTTTGTGAGAATGTCAGTAATCTGCTCCTCAGTAGATATGTACTCAAGCTGAACTGCTCCTCTGTGAACCCAATCATGGATGAAATGGTATCTGATCTTTATGTGCTTAGACTTGTCGTGAAAGAGTGGATTCTCAGAGAGCTTGATGCAACTTTGATTATCACAGTGAATCACTGTAGGCCTCAACTCATGACCAAATAGACTAACCAATAACTTGCAAAGCCAAACAACCTCGCAACTGGCCTGACTAGCTACCATATACTCTGCCTCATTAGAACTCAGTGCCACTAACTTCTATTTCCGGCTAAACTAGGAAACAACTGCTAATCCCAACCCAAAACAACACCTTAAAGTGCTCTTTTTGTCAATTGCACATCCTGCCCAGTCTGAGTCTGTATAGCCAATCAACCTGACCCCATCACCTCTTACGTAGTCCAAACCATAATCCACTGTCCTTGCTAGGTACCTCAAAACATGTTTTGATGCTATCCAGTGCACTCTCCTAGGCTCCACCATATACTGACTGAGAGTGTTCACAACAAAACAAATATCTGGTCTAGTGTTGACTGGATACATCAATGAACCAATCAACTGACGATATCTCATGTCATCCACCAACTCGGACTCAGAAGCACTAAGCTTCCTCTAGTTGGTGACCATAGGTGTCGACATGGGTCTGCAATCCTTCATCTGAAATCTCCTCAGAATATCCTATACATACTTCCCCTGTCCCAGAAAGACGTGCCCATCCTCCTGCCAGACCTCCATCCCCAAGAAATAATGCATTAGTCCTATGTCCTTCATCTCTAATTCTGAAGCAAGACCCCTCTTGCAACCAACTATGAGCTCCTCCCCTCCAGTGATAAACAAGTCATCAACATATAGGATAAGAATGAGAGTATCCTCTCCATGAACAATGTAATAGAGATTCAGATCTGCCTCATTCTTCTCAAAGCCCATCTGTAGCAAGTATGAGTCAATCCTGGAATACCAAGTTCGTGGAGCTTGCTTTAGACCATACAGTGCTTTTTTCAAAAGACATGTGGGACTCTCTCCCAAACACCTCGAACTCCTGTGGTTGCTCAATGTATACCTCCTCCTCTATAAGACCATTCAAAAATAATGTTTTTACATCCATTTGATGGATCTTCCAACCTATCTCTACTGCAATGGCCATGATACTCCTGATGGAAGTATATCTCGCAACTGGTGCGAATGTCTCATCATAGTCAATCCCCTCAACCTGAGAAAATCCTCTCGCCACAAATCGAGCCTTGTATTTCTCAATGCTGCCATTTGCAACATACTTAATCTTGTACAACCACTTGGAAGTCACTATTGACTTCCCCTCTGGTCTAGGCACCACCTCTCACACATCATTTCGCATAATGGAATTATGCTCCTCCTCAATGGCATATATCCAGACCTGCTGCTCTGATGCCTCCTCAAATGTAGAGGGCTCGGAATTTGTGATGCTAGTCACCATGGCCAAGTATGTACTATACCTCTATGGTGCTTTGCTCTCTCTCAATAACCTCTTGGGCTCACCAACATACTCCTTGGCTTCCTTCAAGGTCTCCCGAAACCATCCCGGTTTCTTCTTCCCTGAAGTAGCCTCCTGTGGAGCAATACCCTCATGCCCCTCACTCTCATCCATAGATCTCACCACATAAGTCTGAGATCCTGAAGCTCGTGCACTTGTGGTCTATGTACCAAACACCTGTGACCGTGTAACTATATTGGGTGGACTAGTCACCCCTGAACTCGGTGTACCAGAGTCCAGACACCTGTGGTTGAGTCCCCTGTGATGTATCATCTTGTATTTGTGGGACCTCCTCAACTCTATCTCTCAACTCACAAGATCTCCAGAAGGCTCTATCCTCCTCGAATATAACATCTCTCCTCACAACAACTCTCCTTAGTGCTGGTATGTAGATCCGATAGGCCTTTGAGACGCTGTATCCAACTAGGATCCCCTTCTTTGTTGTGGGATCCAACTTTGTCCTCTTCTCAGAAGGCACATGAGAGAAAGTCAGATACCCAAATATACGAAGGTGCCCAACATCTGGCCTCCTCCCAGTGAAGGCCTCCTCAGGAGTCTTTCTCCCTAGAGCTCTATGTGGACTACTGTTCTGCAGATACACTGCAGTATTGCAAGCCTCAACCCATAAGAAAAATGGTAACCCATGATCATGCAACATAGATCTCGCTTCACCAACAATAGCCATGTTCTTCCTCTTAGCAACTCCATTCTGTTGGGGGTTGTAAGGAACGGTCAACTGTCTCTTGATACCCTCTTGGATGCAGAAGTTTCTGAACTCGTTGGAGGTATATTCACCCCCATTATCTGACCTCAAGACCTTGATCTTTCTCCCTGTCTGGTTCTCCACAAGAGCCTTAAACTCTTGGAACCTCTTGAATACCTCACTCTTGGTCTTCAAGAAATAGATCCAGGTCTTCCTGGAGTGGTCATCAATGAATGTCACATAGAAGTGACATCCACCCAAGGAAACTGATGACATGGGCCAGCACACATTAGAGCTCCATGATGCGAGTGAGCCATCCTCCTATGCCACAACTCACACAACCGACTGTTGTTGCTACTACTAGCCAAAGCATGTAATGGCTGAAAGATGAGTCTGTATAGTCTCTCATGACGAGTCCCAATCACTCTGGATGATGATACACTGAACCCCTTAGGGTGAATGAGGACCTGTCCATCTTGGAAAGACACCTCAAATCCCCTATCCTCAATGGCAGAAATTGATATCAAGTTCTTCTTCAGCCCTGGGACATACAAGAGATCACTGAACACCAAGGGTGGCCTCGACTCCCTCTGAAAGGAAACTGTGCCACGCCCAACTGCCCTGACTATGGTATCATTCCCAAGCACTATTTCCAAATTTACCCTGGACTCTGTAAGATCAGTAAAGTGCTCTCTAACACCAGACATATGACTGGATGCTCCACTGTCTATGTACAATACACTGGATGGTGTCTCAACTGTAGACAAACTTACAAGCAAGGAATACTCCCTCTCAAACTGAGAGGTGAACTTATCCACCTTAGCTGATGCGGCTGTACCAATTTGCTTCTTCTTCTTGTTGGGACAGTCCAACATAGTACCCCATCTTGTGACAAGCAAAGCATTTAACTTTGCTCATATCCTTCTTCTGCTCACCTCCCTTCTGCTGCTGCTTGTCCCCACCCTTGGGACCCTTCTTGGTCTTCTTCTTGCTCTTTGCAGAAAGAGCAACATCCTCATCACCATCCTCACCATGCTGCTGACTAGTAGATCCTGAGCCAATCCTGTTCTCCTCCTGTACAAAGTCATCCCACAGCCTCTCCCAGCTAGGAATATGCTCTCTGGCTACAATGCTTCGTACAAAGCTCTCCCATGGTTTGGAGAAGCCATTTAAGGCTGTCCTCACCAACTCTGTTGAATCCACTCTTTCCGCCACAACTGCCAATTCATCACGCACTTGTGAAATCCTAGTGAGGTATGAGGTGACTGTGTCATTCTTAGTCATCTTAGTGCTCCTTAATGTTTCCTGGAGCACCATCTTCCTGTTTTGATTTGGGCTCTGGTAAAGACTACACAAGGACTGCCACATCTGATATGCAAACTCCTTACTAGACACACGAGGTATTATATGGTCTTTGATTGCATTTAGAATAGTCTTCTTGGCCTTCATGTTTCTCTTCCTAAACTCTGCCAAGAGCACTGCATCTGTAGGAGGGACCACAGGATTTTCCACAATGTCCCATAGCTCACCCTCCTCCAAGATAAGAACTATCCTAGCCTTCCATGGAGACCAATTTCCAGCTCCTGCTAGCCTATCCTCCACCCTCAACCCTCCAAATGACATGTCTGCCAACTGTTGTTAAATGACCAAAGAATTTTGCTGTCTACACACCAGTCTTAGGTGTGAATTTGAAGCTTTCAAGGTGAGTTGAAAAATCTGTCCACTGTCTGCAATTTATACCAGCTCTCTTGTGCCCTTAGGCTTTGATACCATGAAGAATTTTCAGGAGCTAAAGGCTGTCCTAACAGGTCTGTTATGAGGACTGTTTCATGGCTGCCTTTAGTCTGATTTAAAGCACATTTAATGCTTCTGTTTCAAGGTTAAAATAAAAGCAAATTTGCTATCTCAAATTCTTTCTCCAACAGTCATTAAAACTTGAAATACACTCCAGTTCTTTAACAGTTTAATTGCTGAGAATTAAATCAAGCAAACTGCACAAATTTGACACAATATTTTTGGTCATTGTGACACTGGAAAAACCCCCAAGGGAAAAACCAGTGAAGAGGAATTTATTATGGAGCTCTTAAGGAAATTTTTACAGCAGAGATCTGAACATTTAATGACAAATTCAATACAGCCAACTTATCTCAAGTTAGCAGCCTCTTCATTCTTGAAATTCAAGCCAGTCTTCTGCCTAGGAATTAGTGCTCTCTGCCTCAGCTTCAACACTGTTCATTCCTGCAGAACTTGTCTCTTCTTCCTTGAAATTTGAGCCAGCAAGGTGCCTAGAAAATCGTGCCCTCTTCCTGAAGAATCCATGCTGTCCTTTCAGCATTCAATGCAGACAGCTCTCTTGGGGATTTGTGCCCAGCACAAGTCAACATATGTGCTGTACCTTCCTTGGAATCTGTGCCTTTCTTCCACAGCAAGTGCACCCCTTCTTCTCTTCTCCACAAATCTCCTTTCTCCTCCTCTTCCTCACTTCTCATGCAAGAGAACAATTGCCGTCCCTCTCTCACTTTTCCCTTTTTGTCTTCTCATTTGCTGACCCTAGGAATCAAGGGCTGAGATCAAATCTTAGCTCTCCAAGATCTAGGGTGGAGATTAAATCTCCCCTTTCAATTAAGTTTCCTAAGTCACTTTAGCATTTAATGAGCTCATAAAGTCACTTTGACTTTATAACATAAAGTTAAGTAATAGAGGGGTACTTTTCCCCTTTTTAGTGTTAGGCACATCAATAACACTAGGGGACCACTTTTGAAGGTACCAAAACTTAACACAAGATAAGCAGATCATATTTATAAACAAGTAATAAAGATTAGGATCTGTAGTGGTCTTGGTGAAGCCCAACTTAAGTAAGTACTCATCAATCCTCGAGTACCATGCACAAGGTGCCCGCTTCAGCCCGTAAAGGGCCTTCTTTATAGTTCAACGTCCATACATGGGTATCTTGTGCATGCAGCTCAAAACCCCTTGGCTGATTAATGCATACTTCCTCCTCAATCAGACCATTAAGTAAAGCAATGTTTACATCTATTTGGCAAAAAGGCCAACCAAAAACTAATGCTAAATACAATGGTTTTGACAGAAGATTACCCAACAACTGGAGCAAAGGTCTCCTCATAGTCAACTCCCTCTCCCTAGTAGAATCCTATCGCTATGAACTTGGCTTTGTACTTCTCAATGCTATCATTAGCTACATGCTTTACTTTGTACGACCACCTGGAATCAATCACAGATTTATCCATGGACCTTGACACATTCTCCCTGACTTCATTCTTCATGGAGTTATGCTGGGGGCCCTAACAAGGGTCTTTTGCCATGGCATTGATTGTTTTGGTCCCAGACCAAGTACCCCAGGAGTGCACTGGGGGCCCTAGATCTCGACTAGGGTCTTTGCCATCCTCCCGGAGAATGGCTCTTGCAGCTGCTACAAATTTAACACTCCCTCTCAGCAAGAGAGGCATTCTCAGCGACACCAAGATTGTCACGAAAGTATACAAACTTTGTCAGTGACAGTGGCTTGGTAAAAATATCTGCTGTCTGTTCTGCTGTTGGAACATACTGAATGCCGAGAACGTTCTTTTGAACCATGTCCCGGACATAGTGATATCTCATCTCAATGTGTTTCGATCTGTCGTGAAACACTGGATTCTCGGTGAGCTTTATACAGCTCTGATTGTCACAGTGAATGACTATGGGTTCAAGTTCTGAACTGAACAAGTCTGAGAGTAGCTTCCTAAGCCACATTGCTTCTCTGCTAACAACACTTGCAGCAATGTATTCTGCTTCTGCAGTGCTTTGGGCTACGGAGCCCTGTTTCCTGCTGGACCAGGAAATCGTTGCCGAACCCAAACTGAAGCAATATCCGGAAGTGCTCTTCTGATCCACTGTACTGCCCATCCAATCTGAATCTGTAAAACCATGGAGCATTACACCTCCACTGGCAGTGTATCTGAGACCATAAGCTATTGTTCCC
>JZKD02S2017728.1:1205644-1230354 GCA_000966675.3 Picea glauca | reverse complement strand
CATCAAAACAATCTTTGACAGTTCTTAGATGACCAATGATGGGCATCATGTTGTCTTTGATAGAATAAAAAATGATTCTTTTAGCCTTGGTTTGTTTCCTTTTGTATGCTGCCCTAGTTGTGTTTGAGGTGGGTTCTTCAATCTCCCTAGAGTTCAACTCTTCTAGATCATTCTCTTCAAGGATGTTTACTATTCTGTATTTCCAAGCATTAAAGTTTGCAGCCCCTACAAGTCTGTCTTCAACTTTAACTGATGAGGAAGCCATGCTCAGATTTAGGTTAGTTTAGATGGTTGAACTCTGCAAAACAACCCTGACAAAGTGGATCTGTGTAGGCTCAAGATTAAATCCTTGAGCTCTCTTTACACCCTTAGCTCTGATACCATGTTAGAAATAGAGAAATAAAGCAGAGTAGTTACTGTCTTTAAAAAAACTTAGTGAGAACAATAGAGATCTGAAATAAATCTAGACTTTAAAACAAATATATAAGTGTTTAGAATTTCATTCTGAACATAGACAGTTCATAGATAAACCCTTTCTAAATAGATTACAGATCTGAACAGTAGGCAGGTAGATCTAGGTAAATGGCAAACAGTTATAAACCATAAAAACAAATCTAGAAAGTGAAATAGTCGGATCTAAGCAATAGGCAAATCTAGTTAATTTGATGACAGATTTAATTATTGGATCTGTTATAGATCATACAAGAACTGACAAATCTAACTAGGAGAACTGATATAGATCTATATAGATCAAGGACTCAAAATCACATTTAATATTCAGATCTGATATGGATCTATCACATAAACAAACTTTTAAAACAGAGAACTAATGAATTGAACAGGTTACTTACCTTGCCTTGTAGTTTTACCTCTGAAGGAGTCACAACCACACATAAGAGATGTAATACCTCTTGTAGTTATGCTCAGAAAAAATTAGGATCATAGATCTACCATGTAGGTCAGATCTCTTGCCAAGAGATGAATAGATTTTCTTGCCACCAAGGAGAAAGGGCCACATAAACACCACACCAAAAATCTTTGATTAAACCCTCACACACACAGAAACTTCCAGGGACCCAAACCCTCATACACACAGGAAATTTCAGGGATCCAAATCCTCACACAAAAGAGGGGTTACAGGCTGCGGCTCACTGAACAGTGGTCAAATCAGTGCTGAGGAAGTCACGGCTTGATGAGAGGGGGGTCGGATCTGAACTGGAAGAGTCATGGCTCAAACAGAAGGGGTCGGATCCAAGCTAAAGAGGTCACGGCTCAAACAGGTCTGCATTAGAAGGGAGACGACAACTTCAACCTCAGCTCAACAACCCTTAATACAAACCTGGCATCAACAAGGAATGGTCTTCACCACACCAAGAACACATGGACCTGTCAAAAAAAACAAGGCTGAACTGTTGAAGGAGGGCCACAGCTTCAAAAGGAGATCCGCTCACTTTGAAATGATAATAAGAGTGTGTAATAAAGGGTAGAGGGTACGCCTTTATTTATAGTTTAGGCTAGGGCAAAATAAGGGAAATAATAATTAAAATGATAATTAAAAATAACATGTTTTAATTAATATAAATATTAATTTAAACATGTTATAATTAAAACATTTAATTAATATTTTAATTAACCCTTAAGACAAAAACAAAGCCCCAAACAAACATAAGCAAGGGTAAAGGGGTATTAGGTGGGGTTGCTTGGTGGCAATACTTGTCCATTCATTTTCAAGGTGACCTTATTAACTTTATCATCATTGCATATGGGATACATCCCTTATGTGGTCATGCCCACCTTCAAGGAGGGTCATACACCAACAAAATATCTGATCAAAGATCAAGTTGCCCCAGAACATTTCTGGGGTCTTATCCACCAAGGTACAAGACTAAGGATCAACCTAGGCAGTACCCTGGACCATGTCCAGGGGCCCTAGACATATCTAGGGACTTTAGCTACTTGGTCCCAGACCAAGAACCCCAGTCATATACTGGGGGCCCTCTCAGGGGTCTTTACTGCTTGGTCCCAGACCAAGAACCCTAGTCATATACTGGGGGCCCTAACAAGGGTCTTTTGCCATGGCACTGATTGTTTTGGTCCCAGACCAAGTACCCCAGGAGTGCACTGGGGGCCCTGGATCTCGACTAGGGTCTTTGCCATCCTCCCGAAGAATGGCTCTTGCAGCTGCTACAAATTTAAGAAGTTTGATACAACTCCGATTATCACAGTAAATGATCGTGGGATCCAATTCTTGATCAAACAATTCTGCAAGTAACTTGCGAAGTCGGATGGCCTCACAACTAGTCGTACTCGATGCCATGCATTTTGCCTTTGTTGAGCTAAGTGCCATAGAAGTTTGCTTCTTGTTTAACTAGGATATCATCGTTGATCCAAAGCTAAACCAACACCATGAGGTGCTCTTCTAGTCTGTTGCACTACCTGCCCAATCTGAGTTTGTATATCCTTGCAACTTCACTTCAACATCTCCAAGATATCTCAGACCATACTCCACTGTGCCCCTCAAATACCTTAGTACATGTTTTGTTGCTACCCAATGCTCCTGCCTTGGCTCCACCATGAATTGACTCAAGGTTTTCATTGCAAAACATATATCTGGCTTGGTGTTGACCAAATACATCAAAGAACCTATCAGTTGCCTGTACAACGTGGGATCCACCAACTCTGAATTTGAAGTTGTCACCTTCTTCAGATTAGTGATCATGGGTGTGGCCATAGGTTTGCAGTCTTCCATTTGAAACCTCTTCAGGATTTGAATTGCGTACTTACCTTGCCCAAGGAAAATCTCCCTTGGTCTATGCCAAACCTCTAATCCCATGAAGTAATGCATCATGCCGATGTCCTTCATCTCGAACTCAACTGCCATGTCTGCTTTGTACTTTACAATGAGCTTCTCTGCACTTGTCAGAAACTATTCATCTACATACGAGACCAAAATGAACAAATTAATTTGAACAAATATATAATATAAGTTAGGATTTGCTTCGCTTTTGGTGAAGCCCATACTCTATAGATATCCATTGATTCTGGAATACCACGCTCTCGGTGTTTGCTTGAGTCCATACAAGGCTTTCTTAAGCCTGCACACATGGGATTTCTTCCCACTTACCTCAAAGCCCTCATGCTGCTCTATGTACACTTCTTCCTCAATGATCCCATTAAGGAAAGCTATCTTCACATTCAACTGATGTATCCTCCATCCCATAAATGAAGCCAAGGACATAATTGCTCTAATGGATATGTACTTGGCGACTGGAACAAATGTCTACTCATAGTCCACTCCCTCTTTCTGGGAGAACCCTCTCGCCACAAACCTGGTTTTGAACTTCTCAATGCTGCCATCTGTAACATGCTTGACCTTGTAGAGCCACCTGGAACTCACAACTGACTTCTCCTCTGGTCTTGACACTATATCCCAATCATCATTCTTCATGATGGAGGTGTACTCCTCCACCATGGCATCCCACCACAATTGTTGGTCTGCTGCTCCTGAAAATTGAAAATCTCAGAATCTAGAATGCTGCTCATCAATGCCATATAGTCTGGAATTTTCTTCGGAGGTCTGCTTTCTTTGAATGTGCTCCTAGGAGTCTCAACATCATCCTGAGCATCCCTCAAGTTCTAACTAAACCATCAAGGTCTCCTGACAGAAGTGGAAGGGGCACCTGTCTCCCCTTATTCACTTGAAGGTTGTTGTACTGCCTTGGAAATCATTGGTGACCCTGACTCAACCTT
Organism: Picea glauca; assembly: GCA_000966675.3. Lineage (NCBI taxonomy): Eukaryota > Viridiplantae > Streptophyta > Pinopsida > Pinales > Pinaceae > Picea > Picea glauca. Next base: position 1,226,604 of record JZKD02S2017728.1, on the reverse strand, counting down.
TGGAGCTTCCTGCTCCTCATCCTCTACTATTGGAGTAGGCTCATGAGACTTCATGGATGCAAAGTCTTCCTCAATTATCCAGGTGGACATCGGTGGTCGCCACTGGCTCAAAATACAGTTTTCTACCTTGGTAGCTTTTCTACGTTTTTCAAGTCCTAAACTTCTGGGGGTCGTTTTGACTCTTGAGGCCCTAAATGACCTTTTTTTGATATGTCAACTTCCCGAGGGCGTAACTTTTGCATACGATCTCTATTTGGGGCACACAAAAGCTCGTTGGAAAGGTCTAGTCGAGAAGACCACATTCTGATCGGGCTTGTGCCGAAGCCTACGGTTATCGCTTGGGCCTCGAAATGTCAAAAAAACGTTGTTTAGGGTCCTAAACTTAATTGATGCAAAACCCACTGCTACCATCGCGACCACAACATTCCAACTAGAAGAACCAGAGGATCCTGAGGAGGGGGAGCACCTTTTTCATTCACAGATGTGGGTGAAGGGGACCCTGTTAAATTTCTTTATGCTCAATGAACTAATTTCTGAATCCAATAAATTTTTATGCCCAGAACAAGAACAACAACAAATTCTAAATTCTGATTTATGAAACAAAAATATAACTGAGCAAATTAACCTTGCAATGCACAACGAAAATTAAAGAAACCAATCACACAATTTTCAGGCACTAGAAATACCCTGGAAACTCCAACTCTGAGGAAAACCAACAAACGAGGGTTTGATTATTCAACTTCAGTGAATCTAGAAAAATGTTTACAAAATAGATCTGTGCCAAACCTGGCACTTTCTTCCACAGAAAACCCGATTAAGATCTCAGCCTCACCCTTATGACTTGTATGGCCCTTGCTGTCTGTGTGTATGACTGAGAGTCTCGGTCCTCTCGGTTCTGGCTGCTAGAATACGACTAGGGTCTCCCTACCTCCGTTTCCTTTGTGTGGCTTCAAACTCGGCCCTATCGGGTCTTCTTTCACCCTACTCACAACCTCTATACAACGCGTGACCCACTCGGCCTATGTATACCAAGACTTGACCCCTCTCTTGGCACCTGAATCCTTCCATGGATGAAACCTCCCTAACATAATTTCGATTTACAGCTGAAACCCTCGGTGTCAACTTCACTAGATCGATATATCTCTTCAAGTCACCCCCTCTACTTTAAAATCTTTGGCTAGAGTATAGCTTGGGCAGGTAATTCCTCCTCATTAGGGGTGTCTAGTAATGAGGAGGAAGCACATCTTATGACTAGACAAAAATTAAAATGGTGGGGACCACCTAACTCAAGCTAAGATTGCATCTCAGCGATTGGATGCATCTCAAGCTTGATTAAGGCCCCACCCTTGGATCAAGTTCATCCTAGGGCTAGGAATGCATGAAGAAAAGAGGCTAGGGTTACAAGTAACTTAGAAGCCTCACTGTCAAATGTTATCCACCAAGTTGCACTAGGATGGACTTCCAGCGAGCCGCCAAAGATTGAACATTTTCATGTTCAATATTCATAGTTCAGAAGTTTAGCCGGTCATTAAGACCAACCTTTTCACATTTTCCATACAAATTGTAATAAGAGATGTTGCATGATGAACATGTAAAAGGTCTTAGCCACCTTCGACTTAGGCATGAGTTGTTACTTTGGAGTGTTTTTTTTACTTATTAATTATATTTTGCTGTTTAAAGACAATTTATAATTTCTGAGTTTTTTCACTCAATTCTCCAAAGCTGGAGTATATAATCATGGTTAGGCCTTAGCATGGATCTAAGCCTAGTGTCTAATGCATATTACCATGCTAAACATACTCCTAAAGTCTTATGGAAACGTGCTAAGTCCTCCTTAGGATGTTTTAAATTTTTCCGTTAATTAAAATTTTTCCGCAAAACAATAATTTTTAATTAAAAAAGAAAGTTGTAATAAAATGGTGTTGCTAGGAGTTTTCTTATGCCTTGGGGGTGCTCATTTTTGGACCTAGAGCACCCACATTACCGAAGTACCCACTTGGTTGAGTAAAATTARTGATTTTAATCACTTAAAAATCGATTTTAATCACTTAAAAATCAATTTTACTCAAAAAACCCAAAAAAGTCAAATAAAATTAAAGAAAATCAGCAAATGCTAAATTTTGGGAAACATATTTTAACATGTTTTGGGTGAATAAAGCCTAGAAAGGCTATGTGGCAAACATAAAAGACAAAAGGAAGATTGCTTGGTGTAATTAGATGATTTGTGAGGGACTTAGAAGATTCTACCAAGAAGAGGTGCACCCCTCTTGAAGAGAGGTGGCGCATTCCAAGAGGGGGCTGCCTACCTCTTGAGAGGTGACGCCCTCTCCCTCTCCTTTGAGTTCACACTTGTCACTATTTTGGTTGAAAAGAGATGTGGCAGCCCTTTGGCTACCACTTGGCCATCCCTCTCTCACAAGTGGTGCGCCCCTCTCCTTCACTTGGTGCGCCCTCCTCTCTTGGGCTTCTTCACCCTTTGCTATAAATCAAAACATCCTCCCATTGTAAAGCTAGTTGGAGTTTGGGAGCCGTGCTTGTGGTTGTATACTATTGTAATACTTTTCATTTGGAATAAAGGGACTTTGGAGGTCAAGAAGGTGTGTTATACATGTGTGTGGATGTTTGATGTCAATTTGTGCTTAATCTATGAGGTAATATTTGCCTAATTTCTTCTTTGGATTTGTTATCTTGGCCTTTGAAAGTATGCTATCATTTAATAAGATAGGATTTATTTAGCTTGCTATTAATCCTATTGTTCATTTATATTTAGAGACTTTGATGTGTATGCATGTTTCGGTTAACTAACATACTCTTCAAGTTTCTTGTGTAGGTGACACCAATTTTGTTAACAAGTTTATTTGCAAGATTTTAAAGCTTACAGGGTTTCATAGCTTGGAGTGGTGATGAAACTTGCTTGTCTCTTCACAACTTCAAGGATCTAAAGACATAGTCCCTCCTTAACTCATCTAAAGACTCGATTGCCCAAGGGTTCCAAGGCTACAAGTTTCTTCCTTCTCTCTTTCTCAAAAGAAAATCTAAATTTTGGTTACTTTGTTGCAAATGCAAGTATCTTAGATCTATACTTATTTCAAATTCTGAAAATCTAAGTGTACATGCATAAGATAAACTAGAGCCAAGTTTGTACTTTCAAGTTTCATCTAATGCTTAGATCTAGCATAGGAAAAGTCTCCTTTTAGCATGTTTTTCTTTCAAAATTTTTAGAAGTTAAAGGGTAGTTCTTTTCTTAAAGCTTTCACTTTCACATTTGACAATTAGAGTGCCTTTATATTGCTATTTTAAAACAACAAACAAAAACCCTAAGGAGACAAGCTCTTTAGCTTACTCTTCTAAGTTCATTTTTGCTCATTTTACACTATTTTTACTTAGTCAATTTTGGGGCTTTCCTACTAATAACCAAAGACACTTCCAAAGTGTTTTTGGCCATCTTCTGTCTTTGTTTGCTTGCTGTTTTGTGCAGGTTTGTGAACAGATAATAGGAAATTCTGTCTGTTTTGGGCGGATTTGGAGCATCCGGGACCCCCGAGGGCACCTCTTTCTTCAATAAATAGTTGTAAAACATTGTAAAGACTTGTGACCCCCCTAATGAATGGTCACAAGTCACTCCAATAAAGAGTTGTGTAATTTCTTGAATAAAATCAGTGGGGCTACAAGCTCTCACTCTTCATCCTCCTTAGGGGAACGATGTTTTTGGTGATTGTCTCAATTTTGCAATTTTAACTTAGATTCAATTTTCATAACTAAGGATAAGCTAAAATTAATCTTTCAATTCATCACAAAGCACTACAATCTCACATCAAAGAATAAAGTTAAAATGAATCACAATCTAGATTAGATTTTATTTTTTCCAAAATAAAACACTAATTGCTAGTTAGTTTCCATTTTATGCAATTTCAAAGTTGGAAATAAACAGTTTCCTCAGCTCCTCGCAAGAGGCTGGTTAGTAAAGACTTTAGTAATTAAAAAAAACATTTCCCTTTCAGTACTTTGCTTTATTGTTTAAAATAAACAACTCCCCTCAGCTCCCGGTGTGGTTCTTGACCCTTCCAGTTGCGAGCTAGTCTCGATCTTCTGGGAGTAAGTTTCATACACGCTGGGCTGGTCAGTGGTGATAGACTAATTAGGGAAATCCTAAAGAGAACTTCGCTTTAGTGGAAACGTAAGAGAGTCTGTGAAGATATCTAGCGAGAACTTTGAGATCTAGGTTCTCCTTGTCGGATCTCCCACATTTTCTTGAGCTTGTGTGCAAAATCAGAGGGACCTCCCTGTTGGATATTYGACAAGCTCAACCTCCACTTTAGGGACTTTTTCTAAAGGGCCAAATCTAGTTTAGACAAACACTTTATTTTCCATGCAAATAAAATTTATCTCATTAACCTACCATCAATAAACCTTAATAAAACACACGATCTACATTGCCCATGATACCTTTAAGGCACTGGTCTCATTTACACATTTGCAAAGCCATATGCTTCATACGTTTTATTTCAGTCATTTACTTTGAAGCAATTTGATTTTACTTGCATCTAACATTGTGTCTCAAGTATCCTTTTTATGCAAGTATATGTTTCATGTATCTTGTGGTGAATAATTGGTATGTGTATGCTTTTGCTTTATGTTGGTTAATGAAAGTTAAACTCCTAGATTCAATTCTTGTACTTAGATTAGTTTCAAGCCTTAGTATATTTGTTAGGGACTACCCCCCTTGGCTTCGCTAGGAGTTGGCCCAGACGGAGGAGTTGAGGATTAGGTGACAACACCTCAACTCTCACTTGCACCCAAGAACACACTGAGTGGATTGAAGATTTCTTCCACGTCTCCCAGGTGTGTATAAGGCGACAACTGGGTGCATTCCAGTATGGAGGAATTTCATGGAAAAGGGGCAATATCACTACAACTAGAATCAGGCAGAATTTTCAGGATACTAGAAGTATTGTACGTACCATGTATGAGAATCAACTTGCTCTCAATCTCAACCTTGTAGCATCAAGGCCATGTGGCAAGCTTTTTTGGATGCAATGTACACATCCATTTAGTTAAAAGTCGAGAACCAGGACCACCTGTAATGATAGGCATAAGTGAAGATGAGCTATATAAACTATGGGGGCAACTTGTTTACAGACTCACAGAAGAAAGCAATGAGTCTGCAAGTCAAAGTGTAAGAGAATAGGAGGCTATTCTCAGTAGGCCCACGTGGTGGGAATGGACTCAATTGGATGAATGGGGATACTCAGATAATCCTGGTATAGGGTGTAGTAGACACATCCTAGTAGAACAATTAGAATGTCCGGACATTGAGCAGTTGGGCCTCTCAGATTTAGAGGGAGAAAGACATAGTGAGGTGGATCCTAGAGAAGACAACTCTAGTGACTTTACCTCCCTTGCTAAGAGGGAGTGTTAGGGTATAGCTCGGGCAGGTAATTCCTCCTCATTAGGGGTGTCTAGTAATGAGGAGGAAGCACATCTTATGACTAGACAAAAATTAAAATGGTGGGGACCACCTAACTCAAGCTAAAATTGCATCTCAACCATTGGATGCATCTCAAGCTTGATTAAGTCTCCACCCATGGATCAAGTTCATCCTAGGGCTAGGAATGCATGAGGAAAAGAGGCTAGGTTTACAAGTAACCTAGAAGCCTCACTGTCAAAGGAAAAGAAAAGAAAGGGAGGTCGACTAAGGTGAGGAGGTGCTCTAGAGAAGGCCTAGACAAGGTCTGCCACATTACAAGAAGAAGAGACCAAGTCGGGTCTCTACAGAAACCATGTTGGGTCTCTCTATGAGAACAAGGAGGCAAGGATAACCCGAGACTAAGTTGGGTCTCTACAAAAACCAAGTTGAGTTTTTGTGTGTACACCAGGAGGCAAGCATAAGTCTCATTGAGTATACGAGGAGTCGAGCTAGGGCCATCTATCATCTCAGTTAAGGAATAGAGATCGAGTAGAGGTCGAAGGAGGTAAAGGAGGCCACGACATGGCAGATACACAACTGTTTGAAGTAGCAAACATAGATAACAACGAGGAATCCGTACTGTACGATTTATGTACGGACTGCACATTCTTCCAGTCGGGAATGGAAAGCGTGCCTAGGTCAGAGATATCTGTATAAGTTGTGTTTTGAGAAGATACCAGTCGAATATAAGTTGAGTTGCAGTTCTAGTTTTGTGTTTTGTGGATTTGTCAAGCATTATCAACAAGAGTACAGACCTGTACACGTCGTACGACATATGTAAACTCAGTCCGAGTGAATGCTATACTTACAACAGATTGATATAAGTAAAATTGCCCTATTTTTGATGATATTCATTGATGCTATGTTGCTGAATGGTGTGACTGTCATAAGAAAGAGAAGAACTTAATTCTATTTCTGTTTAGAAATATTTTATCTTTCTTAATTTTATTTCTTCATAGATGATTCAATGGTGGAGAATAAATCCCCAACATGTTAAATTAATGGCTATGATCTAATACGAAACTCACTTTGACTTTTGGATAAGATCAAAAGAAGCTTCTCACAGAAGGTTAACTAATACTGATTAATAATTGCCATTTCCTAAGTTTCAACTTAGGAAATATTTAAATGATCACTAATAAGACTAATTAATCACATTTTCAAGTTAGAATTAGGAAAAATTTAAATGACTCGGAGAAACATTAATCCTTGTCTTTTTCTTGCATGACACCTTGCCTAAGCAAAGACCCCTGTCCAAGCTACAATATTTCAACACTGTCTTAGCGTGGAAGGTGTTCTCCACTATTCCCATCTTATCCCTGAAGAAGACAAACTTGCCTTTCGTCAAGGCCTTGGTGAGAATATCCGCTACTTGCTCATCTGTAGGCACATATTGTAGTTGGACTGCACCCCTCTGCACACAATCTCGAATGAAGTGATACTTGATGTCGATGTGCTTTGACCTATCATGGAATACTGGATTCTCAAAGAGTTTTATGCCACTCTAATTATCACAATATATGATGGTTGGCTCTAGCTCCTGATCGAACAATGCCACTAGCAGTTTTCAAAGCCATATGTCCTCACATGCTGCCATGTATTCTGCTTCCATAGAACTTAATGCAATAGACTTCTGCTTCTTGCTGAACCAAGAGACAACCCCCGATCTCAAGCTGAAACAACACCCTGAAGTGCTTTTCCTGTCCATTGCATTGCCTGCCCAGTCTGCTTGTGTATAGCCCACCAACTTCACTCCATCTCTCCAAGCATACTTGAAACCATACTCAATTGTGCCACGTAGGTACCTCAATATATGTTTCGCTGCTGTCCAATGTGCTCTCCTTGGTTCAACCATGAACTAACTGAGAGTTTTCACAACAAAACAAATGTTTGGCCTAGTATTGACCAGATACACTTCACTTGGAGAGCTTATCTTGTGGATTAGATTTGGTTGCTTTTGGACTTAGGCCACTTTACCATTGTTGGATTCCTTCACCTATTCTACATAAAGAGGGGAGAGAGTCTTTAGTTGTAGCAATTATGTAGAAGCATGTGAGATTTCATTAGATCGTTTGTCTCTTGAAGATGAACCTGTCTTGAGCCTTTGTTCTTGTCTTTAAGTAAGGGAAGAAGGTTCTAGGTTTTGTGTGAGGCAAAACCTAGAGGAGACTTGAAGTGCTAGGTTTTGAGTCCTTGTTTCAGAAGGCATTGGGGTTTGTGTCAAAGAAACCCTAGAGGACACTTGAACTGCTTTGTTTGGAGTGCTTGTGTGAGGTAAGTTCGGTGAAAGATCAAGGGTGGACTTATTGGTGTTGATTTAGTTTGTTGTGGAGCCTTTGGTGTGGCTAAATAGCTTGGTGGGATGCCTTGCCAGGTCTTTGTATTGCTGGTTAGGGTTTTCTATTGATTTTGGTTGCCTTAGTTAGGGTTTGGACTCTGGAGGCATTGGAAAGTCCCAGCTTGTGATAAGCTTGAAGGACTACCTTATACCAGCTTGTGATATGCTTGAAGAACTACCTTATACTGGCTTGTGATAAGCTTGAAGGACTACCTTATACCGGCTTCTGATAAGTTATTTGTATGTACTTTTAACTTCATTCTTATGTATATATGAAGTGTACTTTGCTGTCCAAACTTTGTGTACTCGCAAATCTGATTTTCAGATTATATTCTCATGATGAACGAGTAGTTTCTAGGGTTGTTTGGTATGCTGATTTATCATGAACAGTTATAAGATTTTGTTGAGTGATTTGGCAAGTATATTGAGAAGTTTGTGGTATCTATTTGTAACTTCATTCTTATGTATATTTGAAGTGTACTTTGCTGTCCAAACTGTGTACTTGCATATCCGATTTTCAGCTTAAATTCTCATGATTAACGAGTAGTTTCTAGGGCTGTTTGGTATGCTGATTTATCATGAATAGTTAACAGATTTTGTTGAGTGATTTGACAAGTATATAGAGAAGCTAAGAGGGCAGATTTGTGGCAGTAACAAATCTGATGTTTATAAGTTATTTTTAGATCTGTTATATGTTGGAGATCGTGCCCCAAGGGTTGGAAACATAGTTCCCTTGAGGTACAATTGTTCGGTGTTTATTTCTTGGGCTTCCTTATGTATTTGGTTGGACAAAAGTGAAATATATACCGTTGTAATTTATATTTCAAATTCAGCTTAAAGGGTGAAAGTTCATAGGAAATAGATCCATGGAACCTCAAAGTTGAGGTGAAATTATTGAATTTGCACTTAGCAATGGCTTCTCAAAATTTTCACATGATATCCGAGTTGATTTGACTGAAATTGTTATCTTGGTGAAGATGGAGTTGGGTATTTCAGTCATTCCATGCCCAGGAGAGTTGCTTGACCTATTATAGGTTATTGGGTATGAAATTCTAGTGCGCTTTGGAAGAAGCACTTGAACTCTAGAAGAGTCAAATCTACTTTATTTGTTGCTGATTTTTCTTTGAGGTTTGCTTTAGGTTTACATGGATGATTACTCTTGGTTTGAGAGATTGTGATAGGTTAGAAGGTGTTTCTAATTTTACACATTGGAAATGCAGCTTGCAAATGCTATTGTAAGAGATTGAGCTTTGGGAGAATGTTGAAATAGAGATCACTGCACAGATTGATCTGAAATTGCTGGCCGTCCATAACAAGGAGGCCAAGTCATAGAGAATTGTTCTTGATTCTGTGAGGGATCATTTGATCACTCAGATTGTAGAGAAGAAGACCAATATTAGTGCTTTTAAAATTGGTCTGAGTCAAATCAACTCGGTCAACTCGGTTGAGTTGATTGCTGATCGATTTGGCTCGGCTATTTAATCGGTTTGGTGGTTGAACCCCAGTACGGTACTAAATTGGCCAAGTCAAAGAATGACTTGGTCGGTTCGGTACTAAATACACCCTACTCGACCGAGTAGTTACAGGACCCCACTTGCAGGGATTTTAGTTAAAGAAATCAATTTTTTTAATAAAAAACAAAAAACCTAATATTTAAACCCTACCATATTGCTATAAAGACCTCTCTCATTTAGCATTTGTGAGCATTTGAATATTGGAGTTTTGGAGCAGTTGCCAGTGTTGAAGACTGTACAATGTAATGAAGAGTAGTTTGAGCCTTGAGGCAACAACTTAGACATGGTTTGGACTATTTGCAGTGGATTAGTTTGGTCCTTTGGAGTTTGATGATTGATCATGTTGATCAATGATATGTAGCAGACTAGTAGCTTGTACTTGTAGCATGTTTTATGGACTCTAGAGGCCATTTAGAACCTCACTGATTATGTATTTTGTTCCTGATATGTATTGCATTCGGTGCCATTTTGATATATACACCCTTACATGGTATATAGATGAACAAAATTTTCATATTTTGTTTCTAATGGTTTGGAATCTTTAAAATAATTCTTTTCATTAAAATTTAAGTATTTAATGTATTTTTTAGTGAATTGAGTCATTGAAATCAGATCGGTCAGAGTCAATTTGAGTCCGAGTCGAAGTCTGAATAGATAGGTGACTGAGTTGAAGTTCTAGTCTGAGTTTAGAAACATTGACCGGTATGCAGATGTATGATGTTTGGTTGCACTATATCAAAGTGTGAGTGTCTCTAGGAAGATGCTCTTGAAAAACAATTTTTTAACCATCTACATGAGTGATAGATACATATTACAATGGTGACCTACCTGGCCAAGATCACAGAGTTGAAAGATTAGTTGGCTGCCACAGGGACAAAAGTGGAGTATGAGGAGTTGGTATCCATTGCCTTGAATAGGTTTGCTTCATCTTGGAAACCTTTTGTCTCAAGTGTTTGTGCTTTTGAGAAGTTACCTACTTTTGGTAAGCTATGGGACGACTTTGTGTTGGAAGATAAGTTAAGATAAGATAATATAATTTATTATTGTCTGACTACTGACCACAAAAGTAGGTCAAAGGGACTGCTGAGTACAATGATGTCATTACCATACAATGTAGGAGTACCAAAGGTCTCCTATAAAAGGCGAGATGCAGAAAGTAAAGTGCAATAATGTAGAGTAGTAGAAAGTGAGATCTACCTCGAGGCATGAAAGCCCTCGGCCCCGAGTTCTGATACCTCCATTGATGATGGGGTGTATCGTAGGTGAAGAAGATTTAAGGACAAGAGGAACCAAAAGAAAGGAAGTAGATTTGTCATGGAATGGATCCATCTCTCCTACCATCCAAGACCGAATGAAGAAAGCTGAGTATAGTCGGTTGTCCTGAAGGGTACTTGGTGGGGTGCCTGGATCATCCGCTGTGTTGTTGACTGGTAGAGGTAGTGCACTGACGAGGTCTGGGGGATCCCATCCTTCTCCTGGGAGGGGATATGGTCTGGCTATTTCGTTGAAATTTTGTGGGACGAGGGAAGGTTCCATGAGTCTGCATTGATTTGGCGTACGAGGTTGTACTAGTGTCTGCCTGTCTCGTAGTGCCCCTTCATGAGGGTAGCACTGGGAAGGAGGAGATCCATCGAATAGGGTTTGGTCTCGTAGGAGGGTGAAGAGTATGGGCTCGGAGTCTGAGGGCCTCCTATATGTATAAGGCTAAACACTGCTGATCCAAATACTTTAAGAAGCCTGTGAGGGTCTGAGTCCCTTTGAATAAGCAATGAAAGTACCCCTTGATCTCATAGTAAATCGGACATGAAAGATGAAGTGCTCCTAAGTCTCGACCTCCTGTAGCTGGCATAGTGACATATCATGTCTGGTCAGTCGATTTGGTGGTCTGTCTCTACCTAAAGTTTATGAGAGCCCACTCTGAACTGGCCTAGAGGAATGCAAAGAGCATGTACCCAGTGTCAGAATGTATACTGTGGTCGAACGATGAACCCATCCCTAAGCTTTGAGAAATACTCAACATAAAATGCCATCTTTGGGCGTAACCCACCAGGAAGGTTAACCTAAGTGATTTGGATAAACTGCCTATAAATGTCATCTTTGATGATTTTGTTCAACACCTGTCTGGTTGGTAGGAGATGGTCGGGTTCATCCAAGGAATACCGAAACAGACGGAGGCGATCAATTTGAATGCTCGTAGACCCTAAAAGATTTGAAATCTGTGCAAACTAACCTCAAGCTCGACCCAATGGGCTAGAGACGTCAATGGTCTCAAAGAATCGTAAGCCAAGTACGGGTACCGGTCTCGCCCCTTCACTGAGTTGGCGAAGCTCCGGATGTGATGTAGAAAGGACACTAGTCCGAACAGTGTCTCAAGTTGGAAGGGTCGAGCCCCAAACTCTGCTAGGATGATGTGATGAGGAATTGTCTGTTTGCATCTCATGATGCGTCGGAGGAGAAAGGTTTGGACTCTCTCAACTGAGGCCCATTCAGACTCTAGTAAGGAAGGTCCCTAGATCTTCGAGCCATAGAGAACAGTGGGTCGGATAAGGGAGTCCATGAGAGACATCTTAGATGAGATGTCTTGAAAATGGTGGTGGAAACATTGTCTCTAGAGAAGGGATAAAGACCCATAACCCTTGGAAATCCGAGGCTGGAGGGCCGGTCGCAAACTGAAACGGGGTCCTGAGAACCGTACCCCCAAGTACGTGTAGGCACTGGTGATCTTGATCTCCTCTCCTTTGAAGAAGTGAAGGTCTACGAACTTCTTTGACCCGTTGAAGATCATAACCTTAGTTTTACCTAGGTTGACTGTCAACTGTCAAAGGTTGCAGAAAAGAGAGCTAGGGCATCCAATTGTCTCTGTAATCTCGTTGGAGACGAGGCTAGGAGGACCACATCATCTACGCAAAGTAAGATGGATATCAAAACCTAGTGGTGGAGACACTCGTCATTGTCCTAGATATGCTCATGGCGAAAGGCCTCTAGCTTATCAATATGAATCCCAAACAATGTGGGGGACAGGGGGTAGCCATGTTTAACTCTGATGGTACTCTTGATGAAATTCGACATCCCGTAAACTATGTGGAGGCGACCAAGAACCGACTCATAGAGGTGCACGATGGCAGGCAATAAGGTTGGTTGTGTGAAGATTTGGTTGATGTTCATAAGTGCTAAGGAGGTCATATGTTGGAGTATGTGGATGAGCCTTTTGAGAGGCATATGGTGCATCATGGAGATCTTGTTGTTGATGTTTGGTAGTTGCGGGAGGTACTTTCCCTCCTAGACGACCTTTCTTAGATGAGAAGAAGATTTCAGAAGCAAGAGAACCATTGAACAAATGTGGAAACACCCGAGAAGAGAAGTCGGCCCAGAAGGAAGAATAAAGAATAATGAAGTGACACCATCCCAGAGGAGAAGTCGGCCTAGTAAGGAGGTCAAGAAGACTATAAATACAAGGCACCTTGGTTCATTCGACACACTCACTCACACCCTCTCATCCACAGAAAAGGAAGGCGCAAGTATGAGGAAGGTGACGCAGCAACTGCAGTAGCAAAAGTCTCTTATTGTTCTGTCTTTGTGGTAACTCTTTCTTGTGCACTACCCTTAGTAGAGGTGCGCTACTCTTGTATGGTGCTGTTGCTGCAGTTGAGGTGGCATTTCTAGTTGTATCTTTAGCTAGCCATTGTGCTAGGGTTTATTTGTTGGTTCATGGTTGGACTTGTTTGGACGAAATCTCTTTAAGAAAGGTTGGCTGGCTTTTTTCCCCATTTCGGGTGTCCAGGATAAATTCTTGTGTCTTCTTGTGCTTGTTACTGTTGCTCTTATTTTCAGTACATGATATAAATGCTAATGTGAAAGAAGATCTAAATATACTGGTAAACCTAATTGCTATGTAAAAGTGAATAAAATCTCACATGGTTTCATAGCTGGTTACCTTCAGAACAATCTAACCACTGGAAGGAAGATCATATTTGCTGCAGTAACTTGCCGCTACAGCTGCAATGACCTTGCTGTTGCAACACACTCTCCTTGTCAAGCTCATTGAGCACTATCCTAAGATTGTTGGGGTTAATTACTTCATTGGGAAGTTCGCCCTACCCTAGCTCACCCCCTACAACCTTCAGTTTGCAGTTTGGTGAAGTCCGAAAATTTGAAATTTCTCAAATCTAGGGTTTCTACGGGCGAAAATGAGTAGTACCAGTATGAGAGTTGAAGATAGATTGGATAGAGCAGATAACTTCAGATCCTGGAAGCAAAGGGTACTCGTTATTCTAGAAGATAATGAGTTATTGGATCATGTCAAGTAGGTACTTCCAGAAGCAGAAGAAGACGAAGCCAAAGCAAAGTTCAGGAAGAATGAAGTCAAGGCCAAGAGGATCTTGACAGACTCGATTAAGGATCATCTAATACCAAATGTATCAGAATTGAAGACACCAAAATAAATGTTTGATGCCCTAACCAAACTTTATGAAAGCAAGAACACCAATCGAAAGCTTACTCTAAGGCATCAACTCATAAACGTGACAATGAACAAGTCAGAAACAATCTCCAACTATTTCATGAGAATCTCGCAGATCAAGGACCAATTAGCAACTATTGGAGACTCAGTGGACAATGCTGAACTTGTGACTACTACACTCAATGGATTCCCTTCCTCTTGGAACCCATTTGTTCAAAGGATTTGCACAAGAAGCAAGTTACCCAAATTTGACAAGTTGTGGACAGACTGTACCCAAGAAGAGTCTAGGTTGATATCCAAAACACTAAAGACAAATGATGACGAAAATCAAGCTCTTTCCGCCCATGTGAAGAAAAGGAAGGATAGAAGAGAAGCCAGTTCGAAGAGAGTTAAAAGACCACGTTACAAGAAGGATGCGTCAAAGGTCAGATGCTACGGTTGCCAGAAGCTGAGACATTATGCCTTTCAATGTCCTCATAAGAAGGAGAATGAAAAACATCATGCACATGCAGCAGATATAGAGATAAAGGAGTCAAAAGATGAAGAATATGTATTTGTCTCGACACTCATAAGTACTATCACTCAGGGGAGTGATACTTGGCTCGTGGATAGCGGTGCTTCCAAGCACATGACCGGATTCAAAAGTTCCCTTACAAACTTGACAGAAAAGAGCTCATCTCTTCAAGTGGAGCTTGGGGATGATTCCAGACATGCAGTCAAAGGAGTAGGAGAAGCTTCACTTCAACTTGACTCAGGTAAGCCTATTTCAATTAAAGATGTGTTGTTTGTACAAGGCTTGAAGAAGAATCTTTTTTCCATTTCTGCTTTAGAAGATAAAGGTTTTAGGGTAGCATTTGTGGATGGCCAAGTTCTACTGTGGCCCAAGATGCACATGCAGCAGATACGGAGATAAAGGAGTCAAAAGACGAAGAATATGTATTTGTCTTGGTACTCATAAGTACTATCACTCAGGTGAGTGATACTTGGCTCTTGGATAGCGGTGCTTCCAAGCACATGACCGGATTCAAAAGTTCCCTTACAAATTTGACAGAAAAGAGCTCATCTCTTCAAGTGGAGCTTGGGAATGATTCCAGACATGTAGTCAAAGGAGTAGGAGAAGCTTCACTTCAACTTGACTTAGGTAAGCCTATTTCAATTAAAGATGTGTTGTTTGTACAAGGCTTGAAGAAGATTCTTCTTTCCATTTCTGCTTTAGAAGATAAAGGTTTTAGGGTAGAATTTGTGGATGGCCAAGTTCTACTGTGGCCCAAGAATTCAAGCATAGATTCCGCTACCGTGATTGGTGTCCGAAAGGGAGGACTATATAAATTGAAGGGACACCAAGAACAAGCCCTTGTACATAATGATGTTAGCCGTAGTGAGCTATGGCACCGAAGACTTGCTCACCTAAACTACAAAGCACTACCAATATTGAGTAAGATGGTTACAAGTCTACTTTCTACCAGACATGCAAGTAGAATATGATGGGGTTTGCAAAGTATGCACACTTGGCAAGAATGCCAAGAAAAGTTTTGCAAACAGTGATAGTAGATCCCAAGGGATCTTGGACATCATACATTCAGTTGTATGCAGACAGATGACAGTGCCCTCCCTAGGAAATTTTGTATACTATGTCATTTTCATAGATGACTACTCACGATTGACATGGATCTACTTCTTGAAAGCTAAGGATGAAGTCTTCAGTAAGTTTCAAGAATTCAAGGCTTTGGTTGAGAATTTATCTGGAAGAAAAATTAAAATCTTGAGATCTTATAATGGAGGTGAGTACACCTCAAATGAGTTCAAGGACTTCTACATAGAAGCGGGGATTAAGAGGGAGCTGACAACTCCCTACAACCCCCAGCAAAATGGGGTTGCAGAAAGGAAGAACAGATCTATTGTGGAAGCTGCCAAAGCGATGATCCATGACCAGAACTTACCCATGAACTTATGGGCAGAAGCATCTAGTACAACTATGTACATTCAGAATAGAAATCCTCACAAGATATTGGGGAACAAGACACCTGAAGAAGTGTTCATTGGAAAGAAACCATAAGTTAGTCACTTGAGGATATTTGGTTGTCCTGCGTATATGCATGTTCCCAAGGAGAAGAGAACGAAGTTGGACCCTTTAGGAAGGAAGGGCATATTCATTGGATACAATGAGATTCGAAGGCTTATAGAATATATGTTTTCGGTCAGAGACAGATTGAGATCAGTCGGGATGTGACATTTGATGAAGATGAAGCCTTCAAAAGATCTAGGGAGTCTCACTTAGATAAGGATAGAGAGGAGCAGGAGGCTCCAAGGGATGCTGTCATGGTTGACTCTAATTCAAGGGAACTTGTTCCAGAGGTTCAAAATAAAGTGGCAGAGTCAGAAAGACCGATAGATCCACCCAGAGAGACTGTTGTTACTAGAAAGAGACCAACTTGGCTACGTGACACTTTGGAGGAAGCTGAAGTACATGCAACTCCTAAGGGCTCTTTCAGAGAGAGCAAGAGACCACACAGGTTTTCCAGCTATGTGGCGCTGATGAACAAAATCATTAATGCAGAACTTTCCACTTTTGAAGAGGCTGCCACGCATCAAGAATGGAAGGATGCCATGATGGAGGAGTATCAATCCATCATGAAGAATGATGTGTGGGAAGTGGTCCCGAGACCAAAAGGGAAGTCAATGGTGACTTCCAAGTGGATCTACAAGATCAAGCATGCTGTAGATGACAACATAGAGAAGTACAAAGCGAGATTTGTGGCTAGAGGGTTTTCCCAGAAAGAGGGAGAAGATTATGACGAGACCTTTGCTCCGGTAGAAAAGTACACTTCCATCAGATCGATTATTGCGATTGCTTCCGTGATGGGATGAAAATTACACCAGATGGATGTCAAGACAAGCTTCTTGAATGGTGTAATTGAAGAAGAAGTGTACATAGAGCAACCACAAGGATTTGTAATCCATGGGAAGGAGTCCCGTGTGTGCAAATTGAAGAAGGCTTTGTACGTGCTCAAGCAGGCACCTAGGGCATGGTATGCCAGAATAGACAACAATCTGATGAGCTTGGGGTTTACCAAGAGTGATGTAGATCCCAACCTTTACTACAAGGTTAAGAATGGTTGCCTGTTGATCTTGGTACTATATGTGGATGACCTGTTTCTAATAGGAGATGAGAAGCTCATAGTTGGGTGCAAGAGGGAGCTCACCTCAGAGTTCAAGATGAAGGATCTAGGTCTGATGCACTATTTCTTGGGATTGGA
This sequence comes from Picea glauca, assembly GCA_000966675.3. Classification (NCBI taxonomy): domain Eukaryota; kingdom Viridiplantae; phylum Streptophyta; class Pinopsida; order Pinales; family Pinaceae; genus Picea; species Picea glauca. Next base: position 1,209,569 of record JZKD02S2017728.1, on the reverse strand, counting down.
GGTGTGGCAGAGGCCAGATGAGATTTTCCTTAGCCAAGGAAAATATACTGTTGAGATCCTACAGAGATTCGGGATGATGGACTGCAAGTCCATGGCCACTTCTCTGATGACGAATCTGAAGCTCTTGAGTGATTCATCTTCAGATTTGGTGGATTCCACGATGTACAAACAATTGATTGGATCCTTGATGTACTTGGTTAACACCAGACCAGACATATGTTTTGTAGTGAAGGCTCTGAGTCAGTACATGGTTGAACCTAGACATGTACATTGGATAGCAACGAAACATGTGTTGAGGTACCTGTGTGGTACGATTGGATATGGATTGAGATATGTCTCGGATGGAGAAATGAAGTTGCAGGGTTATACAGACTTTGACTGGGCAGGGAGTGCATTGGATCGGAAAAGCACCTCAAGGTGTTGCTTCAGTTTGGGATCAGACGTGATCTCATGGTTGAGCAGGAAGCAGATGTCATTGGCACTCAGTACAATAGAGGAAGAGTATATTGCAGCCAATGTTGCAAGCTGTGAAGTAGTGTGGCTTCGAAAGTTGCTTGTAGGGTTATTTGATCTAGAGTTGGAGCCAACTTTGATACATTGTGACAATCAAAGTTGTGTGAAGTTGTCAGAAAACCCGTGTTTSATGACAAATCAAAGCATATAGATATCAAATACTACTACGTTCGAGACATGGTGCAGAGAGGAGCTGTGAAGCTCCGTTACATATCCACYGATGAGTAGATAGMAAACATTCTCACCAAGCCTCTGTCTAGAGTGAAGTRTGAGTACTTCAGAGACAAGCTTGGCGTGATGCAGAATGTCCACCCTCGTTGAGAGGGAGGCTTGATGTTTCTTCTCCAGCCGACTTTCCCCTTTGGCCAAGGGTTTCCTAGATCAATCATGTGAGGTGACTGAGGGAGTAATGTATAACCGGGTACAGATCTTGCCCACACCATGTGAGGTGGCTAGGTGTGAATAAGATCTGTATCAAGTCTTGCCTACGCCATGTGAAGTGGCTAGGTGTGAATAAGACTTGTAGCATAGCCTTGCCTCTGCCATGTGAGGTGGCTTGGTGTGAATGGGGCTATGGTTGTAGTCTTGCCTACACCATGTGAGGTGGGGTAGGCACAAATAAGACTACTGGGAGAGGAGAAACATCATAGCTCGGTACAAGTCTTTCCTATGCCATGCGAGGTGGCTAGGTGTGAATAAGACTTGTGGCAAGTCTTGCCTACGCCATGCGAAGTGGCTAGGTGCGAATAAGACTTGGAGCATGGTCTTGGACCATGGGACAACCTTGCCGAAGCCATGCGAGGTGGCTAGGTGTGAATGGGGCTATGGAGTTAGTCTTGCCCATACCATGCAAGGTGGACGGGTGTGAATAAGACTGCAAGAAAAGAAGAAGGAACATCACAACACATTCAGGAGGACTATGGAAGTAGTTGTGTACTGCTGGACAATATGGGTAGCTGTGTACTACTGGATGATTGCAACATAGTCTTGGGGACTGTAGTCTGTGATGGATGATTTGAGCTACTGATGGCATGGTAGTAGCTGTGTGCTACTAGTTGATTGCAGAGTAGTCAGTGGACTACCAAAAGAAGACACCGTGAAAGATACCTCCCTAACTAAGAGGGAGTGTTGATGCTTGGTAGCTACGGGAGGTACTTTCCCTCGTAGACGACCTTTCTTAGACGAGAAGAAGATTCCGGAAGCAAGAGAACCATTGAACAAATGTGGAAACACCCCATAAGAGAAGTCGACCCAGAAGAGTAAAGAGTAATGAAGTGACACCATCCTAGAGGAGAAGTCGGCCTACTAAGGAGGTCAAGAAGACTATAAATACAAGGCGCCTTGGCTCATTTGACACACTCACTCACACTCTCTCATCCACAGAAAAGGAAGGTGCAAGTTTGAGGAAGGCGACGCAGAAACTGCAGTAGCAAAAGTCTCTTATTGTTCAGTCTTTGTGGTAACTCTCTCTTGTGCGCTACCCTTAGTAGAGGTGTGCTACTCTTGTATGGTGCTGCTGCTGCAATCAGAGTGGTATTTTTGGTTGTATCTTTAGCTAGCCATTGTGCTAGGGTTTATCTGTTGGTTCATGGTTGGACTTGTTTGGATGGAGTCTCTCTAAGAAAGGTTGGCTGGGTTTTTCCCCCATTTGGGGTTTTCCCAGGATAAATTCTTGTGTCTTCTTGTGCTTGTTACTGCTGCTCTTAATTTCAGTACATGATGTAAATGCTAATGTGAAAGAAGATCTAAATATATCGGTAAACCTAATTGCTCTGTAAAAGTGAATAAAATCTAACTCTTGCGTGGGGCAAGGATGAGATATTTTTGTCATGTTGCAACCCTATCCAAGAATGGATAGAAAGGTCTAATGAAAGTTCCTATCAACCATGACATATTTTTGACAGTTTTGTCCATGATCTAATGATGATATTCAACCACAACGTTATGTATTTTCTAGTTCATGTTTATTTTATGATGAACATCTCCTTGTTTTGGTTTATTACCAAACACGAGGGTAAACTTTATGTCATGGATGAAGCACTAGCTTGGCTTCATTGGCTTGATGATTTCACCTAGCTTTTGTAATTTTGCATTTTAGAGTAGTAGAAGGAATAAGCTCTTGAGAGCATTAGAGTAGGATGAATAAGCTCAACACATGTGAGCATTAATTGTAGCGAAATTATAAAGTATTGGTGATGTCTTTGAGAGAGAGAGAGAGAGAGAGAGAGAGAGAGAGAGAGAGAATAAGTTGATATGTATTCATTCCACTACACTGTCTTGCCTCCTTTTTCTTCTTGACAGATTTAACCAGAAATTTCCATGGTTCTGATATGCTCCAAAGAAGAGTGCATGTCCCTAAGTTGGAGCCTATTGTTACAACTTATATTGTATGAGGTTCCATCTTATGATATTCATCACATTGATGGAGACTTGCCATTGGTAATCTCGAGCATTCGACTGACTTGGGGGGATACATTTTCATGGAGCCCCTTTCTATTCATTGCATTCGATCACTTGATGGAGATATTTTGTTGGGGGAGTCTCACTTGTCCTTGGTAGGATGGAGATGTGGCTTATGGGGTGGATTTTTTTGATACTTGGTTCTCTCTTCATGGTTGCATATCTTTGGTTGATGTAGCTTTGGGGTTAGAAGTTTATGGTCTTGATGCTTTGTATTGATGGTTGCTCTTTGCTGCTATGGTATATCATTCATGAATGGTTATGTTGTTCATGGTTGGCCTAGCCTAGCACATATACATCTCATGGTTTCCTTTTATTATGACTTTTACTTATGGTGGGGTTTACTAGGGGATACCACTTCTATTCTTATGTTACAAATCCTTTATGTGGTATTCTCCTCATTGGCACATATGTGGAGGCAAGTATATTATTCTTATGATGCCACTCCTTTCTACACTTTAGATCATATCTTCCTTGAAGCAAGGCTATGATAATAACACACATGCGGATCACTTTATAATGTTTTATTGTGTAATGGGGCCATCCCCTTTTATCTTAGGTGTTAACCTCCTAATGAAGTATTACTTTATACCTTGGTGGGCACATATGTGGATGTGACTTATTATTTTTTTAATGAAAGTCACCCACTTTTAGCATCTCAAACCATATTTGTTGGAATAAGCCTACGAAAAAGTAAATTAAGTGTTTACCCATGTGCTTAAAAATGGCACACATGTGGAGGCATTGATAATATATTTTGTTTATCATGGAGCCACCTTAATAGAAGTCGTGGGGCATAGTCGACTTTGTTATGGTTCTCATTTGGTATGGAAAGGATGCCATATGATATGGCATGAACTCAACAATGTGTGGATTCAATGTTATTCATACTATTGCGTGAAATGGGGCCGCCTTGTTGAATCCCTTGGACTCGTACAATAACATACATGGT
>JZKD02S2017728.1:1141231-1157312 GCA_000966675.3 Picea glauca | reverse complement strand
AAGGGGATATCAACATGATACCACCATCTAGCTATGTACTCATAAGCAATCTCTCTATATTGTTTCTTCCAATGGTCATCTAAGGTGGGATGATATTGAGTGGGTTGAACATGAACTTAAGAAACATTGGCATTGTTAGAGCCAGAATTGGGGGGAGGTGTGAAATAACTTTGGATGCTATTCTTCTTTTTACTTTTAGGCGGATTCATGGCATTTTGACTATCAAGGGGAGGAGGAACATAATGAAAGGGGTCTCTATGTCTAACACCGGTAGAATGAAGAGATGGAGAGTCCTCACAATCAAAAGTGGGGTTAGCTGCCCTCTTCCAACCTATTTCAGCCTCTATAGCTTTTTCCCTAGCCTTAACAACTTGGTAGTCATTAAGTACTTTTTGCATCTCTTCTCTAATATGCCCAATAACATCCAATGGTGCCTCACATGGTTTAAATTGGCCTTTAACACCAACCAAGTGTTCTGTTAGCCTACAAATACCACCCCCCCTTGATGCATTTTTGACAATACTTGCAATACATTAGACCTTCAATCACCTCGGCATGAACCCATGCGACATCTTTAATTTTTGGGGCCATTGTAAATTTGTAAGTGCAAACTCAAAGCTAAATCAAAGGTGGAATTTGCACAATGCAAGCAATCTGAAAATGCAAAGAAGGAACCTTGTCTTAGACACTTACAAGTTTTAAACTTTCAAACATTCAACAATCAAGATTCAACTTTCAAGATGGAAAAAAAATGAGTGGAAATTGTTCAACATACCTCTAGAGTCTCCTCCAAACTTGAAGATGAACTATAGCCTCCTAGTTGAGATGCCAAATCCACCACAAACTACCCAAAACACTTGCCTAATAAGCTCCTCAAGGCTGCTCCTCAAGAATCAATGCTGCTCCAAAACCCAAAAGCTCCCAAATGCTCCCAAATGATGAATGAGAGAGGTGTGAGGCTCTTAGAGGGGGCTGCTGTGTCTTTATAGCATGCTGTTAGGGTTTAGAGGGGGTAGGGGTTTCCAAAACCCAACAAAAATAACCTTTTCATGTTCGCGGGCGTCCTTGAGAAAAATCGAACAGAACCGGCCGGTTTATGATGGAACCAGCTGGTTTCGTACCGAACCGCCTGGTTCGGTACCAAACCGGCCGGTTCGGTCATAAACCGGCCAGTCGGTTCGGTTTTTCTCCCGGTTCGAACCGGTCCGCCTTCTAACCGGTCAAACCGGCCAGTTCTAGTTCCGTTTTGACGGTTTTTAAAACACCGATCTAATTAAACTACTTTGCACTATCAAAATCTATTATGATCTGCAGAGATTGAGTTGAACTTGCAGGGCATAGAGCATAGTAAGATTTTGATGGGCGAGGGTTCGTTATTCTTTGCAAAAAGGGGAAGAACTTGAAAGAACTATGAAATGAAAACAAGGAAACTAATCTAAAATGTTACTTTCTAACTATTGCTTGAAAGAAAAGCTGAAAAGAAATGTTTTGGATTGTATCTTGGTTGATTTTAGTTAGTTTTACTTTCGAAATTAGAGAACTTAGAAAAAATCTGAAAAATGATGAAATCCCCCCGGGGTAGGGGGGATGAGAGGGCTGATGGGTTATCCCAATTTCTCCTTTAAGTTACAATCTCTAAATAGAAGTGCTTGCTGGTCCTTTATAGATTAGGAGTCCAACCAAGCTTACAAGAGTTAGAATAAAGTGAAGAGGAGGAAGATAATGTGTCGGAGGGGTTCCTGGATGCCTTGGATCCGCGAAAATTGGGCAGAGTCTCTCTCTACATGTTTGCTAATGGCGAGAAATCAGCAAGCGAGTTTCCTTAGAAACTTGCTCGAATGACTTTATAACTACCTACAAAAAGATTGTTAATCTAACACAAAATATTCTAAGTAAAAGCTAAGCACAAGGTTAGTCAAATCAACTAAAAAAATCAATGGTAAACTAATTTTTTAATGACTTTGTTCGCTGCCAAAACAACGAACAACATGCACTTACTTTGTGTTGATGTTTTGGTAGCTGCGGGAGGATCTTTCCCTCCTAGATGACCTTTCTTAGATGCGGAGAAGATTCTGGAAGCAAGAGATCCATTGAAAATATATTGAAATACCCTAGAAGAGAAGTCGACCTAGAAGAATAAAGTAACAATGAAAAGACACATGTCCAAAGAATAAGTCGACCCAGTTTAGTGGCCAGGAAGACTATAAATAGAGGATGTCTTGGCTCATTTGTTCACTCAGACTCTCCCAACTACACAGAAGCAAGGCACAAGTTTGGAGGAGGTGACACATCAATTGCAACTGCACAGTTTATTATTGATCAGCCTTTTGGTATCTCTCTCTTGTGCGCTACTCCTTGAGGAGGTGCACTACCTTTGTATAGTGCTGCTGCTGCAATTGGGGTGGTATTTCTGGTTAAGCTAGCACTTGTGCTAGGGTTTATCTAATTGGATTTGCTTTGTGACCATAATCTATCTAAGAAAGGTTGCTGGGTTTTTCCACCATTTAGGGTTTTCCCAGGATAAATCTCTTGTGTTCCTTTTCTGTCTCTTGTTTATGTTGCTACTGCTCAGTACATGATATATTTGTTAATGGTAATGAAATAAAAGAACACTAGTAGCACTAATGCTCTGTAAATAAGTTTGACAAGTTATGGGCAAATTGCTCTAAAGAGGAATCCAGATTAATGTTCAAGAAACAGAAGGTAGATGATGAGGAAAACCAAGAACTTGTAGCACAAGTGAAGAAGAGAAAGGAAAGAGAAGAAAGCAGTCCAAGGAAGTCTAAGAATCCACGTCGTAAGAGGGATATGTTAAAGGTTCAATGCTTTGATTGCAAGAAGATGGGACATTATGCCGCACAATGTCCTCACAAACATGAGAAGGAAAAGAAGAAGAAGCACCATGCACATGTAACTGATGCTGAAGAATACAAACGGAAAGATGAAGAATTTGTATTCATTTTAGCACTCACCGGAACCATCACTCAAGGAAGCAATACTTGGCTCATAGATAGCGATGCTTCCAAGCATATGTCTGGATTCATAAACTCTCTATCAAAATGAACAAAAAAGGACTCCTCACTTCAAGTGGTGCTTGGAGACGATTCCGAGCATGAAATCAAAGGCGTTGGAGAAGCCTCCTTACAACTTGACTCAGGTAACCCTCTTTCAATTAAAGATATACTATTTGTACAAGGTTTAAAGAAGAATCTTCTATCTATTTCAACTTTAAAAGATAAAGGTTTTAGGGTAGCTTTTGTGGATGGCCAAGTCCTTCTATGGCCCAAGAATTCAAGCATAAATAAAGCCACTGTGATTGGTGTCTGAGAGGGAGGACTGTATAAGTTGAAGGGACACCAAGAAGAAGCCCTTGTACACAATAGTGTTAGTTCCAGTGAACTATGGCACCAAAGGCTTGCTCACTTGAACTATAGATCATTACCAGTTTTGAGCAAAATGGTTACAGGTCTACCAAAAATCTAGATAAACCATGATAGAGTATGTAAAGGTTGTGCACTTGGCAAGAATGTCAACGAAAGATTTACAAGCAGTGATAGCAAATCCAAAGGTATTTTGGACATCATACACTCCGATGTATGCGGACAGATGACGGTGTGATCACTTGGCAAGTTTGTATACTATGTGATGTTCATAGACGACTATTTCAGGAAGACATGGATCTACTTCTTGAAAGAAAAAGATGAAGTCCTTAACACGTTTCAAGAGTTCAAGGCTTCAGTTGAGAAACTCTCTGAGAGGAAGATTAAAGTTTTGAGATCTGACAATGGAGGCGAGTACACCTCAAAGGAGTTTAAAGACTTTTTCCAAGAAGTAGGGATTAAGAGGGAGCTTACAACTCCCTACAACTCCCAACAAAATGGGGTTGCAGAAAGAGAGAATGGATCCATCATAGAAGCAACAAAAGTGATGATACATGACCAGGGCCTACCCATGCACTTATGGGCAGAAGCATCCAGTACGACTGTATATGTGCAGAACAAAAACCCTCATAAGATATTGGGGAACAAGACACTTGAAGAGGTGTTCATCAGAAAGAAGCCAAAAGTCAGTCACTTGAGGATTTTTTGTTGTCCAGTGTTTATACATGTTTCCAAGGAAAAGAGAACGAAATTGGAACCCTCATGAAAAAAGGGCACATTCGTTGGATATTGTGAGACTTGAAAGGCCTATAGAATTTACATTCCAGGGCAGAGACAGATCGAGATCAGCCGGGATGTAACATTTGACGAAGATGAAGCCTTCAGAAGATCAAGGGAATCTCACATAGATGAGGACCAAATAGAGCAAGAGGCTCCCAAAGATGCAATCATGGTAGACTCTACACCTGAAGAAACCATCCCAGAAGTTCAAAATGATATGGTAGAGTCAGAAAGACCTGCAGATCTACCTGAAGAAGCTGTGGCTACCAGGAAGAGACCAACTTGGCTTCAGAACACCTTGCAGGAAGCTGAAGGACATGCAGCTCCCAAAGGCTCCTTTAGAGAGCACAAGAGATCACATAAGTTTTCCAGCTATGTAGCACTAATGATCACATCATTGATTCAAAACCTTCCACTTTTGAAGAAGCTACTGAGAAGCCGGAATGGAAGGATGCCATGATGGAGGAGTATCAGTCCATCACGAAGAATGATGTATGGGAGGTCGTTCCGAGACCAGAAGGGAAGTCAGTTGTGACTTCCAAATGGATCTACAAGATCAAGCATGCTGCAGACGATATCATAGATAAGTACAAGGCAAGGTTTGTGTCTAGAGGGTTCTCTCAGAAAGAGGGAGAAGACTATGACGAAATCTTTACTCTTGCAGCAAATACACTTCCATTAGATCAATCATTGTGATTGCTTCCGCAATGGGATGGAAATTACACCAGATGGACATCAAGACTGCTTTATTGAATGGTGTAATAGAGGAAGAAGTGTACATAGAACAACCACAAGGCTTCGTGATCCATGGGAAGGAGTCCCATGTGTGCAGACTGAAGAAGGCCTTGTATGGGCTGAAGCAAGCACCCAGCGCGTGGTATGCCAAGATAGATGAATATTTGATGAGCTTAGGATTTACCAAGGGTGAGGCAGATCCTAACCTTTACTATAAGGTTGAGGATGGATGCCCATTGATCTTGGTTCTATATGTAGATGACTTGTTTTTAACAGGGGACGAGAAGCTCATTGATGGGTGTGAGAGGGAGCGTGCTTCAAAGTTCGAGATGAAGGATCTAGGTTTGATGCATTACTTCTTGGGATTGGAAGTGTGGCAGAGATTAGATGAGATTTTCCTTGACCTAGGAAAATATACTGTTGAGATCCTGAAGAAATTCGGGATGATGGACTACAAGTCCATGATCACACCCATGACGATAAATATGAAGCTCTTGAGTGACAAATCTTCAGATTTGGTGGATCCCACGATGTACAAATAGTTGATTGGATTCTTGATGTACCTGGTTAACACCAGGCCAAACATATGCTTTGCAGTGAATACCTTGAGTCAACACATGGTTGAACATAGACAAGTACATTGGATGGCAACAAAGCATATGTTGAGGTACCTTCATGGTACGATTGGATATGGATTGAGATATGTCTCGGGTGAAGATGTGAAGCTGCAAGGATATACAAATTTTGACTGGGCAGGGAGTGAAGTGGATCAGAAGAGTACTTCCGGATGCTATTTTAGTCTGGGATTAGGCATGATCTCATGGTTGAGCACGAAGCATACTTCAGTGGCACTCAATACATCAGAAGCAGAGTATATCGCAACAAGCGTGGCAAGCCGTGAAGCAGTGTGGCTCCAGAAGTTGCTAGCTGGGATATTTGATCTAGAATTGGAGCCCTTTGATACATTGTGACAATCAAAGTTGCGTGAAGCTTACCGAGAATCCTGTATTCCATGACAGGTCTAAGCATATAGAGATCAAATATCATTACATCCAGGACATGGTGCAGAGGAGTCGTGGAGCTCCAATACATATCCACAAACGAGCAAATAGTAAACATTCTCACCAAGCCCTTGTCAAGAGTGAAGTATGAGTACTTCAAGGACAAGCTTGGAGTGTTGCCGAATGTCCACCCTCGTTGAGAGGGAGGTGTGTTGTTTCCTCTCATCCTGGAAAACCCCTCTGGCCAAGGGTTCCCTGGATCAATCATGTGAGGTGACTAAGGGGGTAATGCACTGTCGGACCCGCTGAGAGAAGAAACATCACACGCATTGTCGTAAGACTATGGCAGAGGCTGTGTGACTCTGGACAATAATTGTGTGCTACTTCGGTGGATGTGTTCCACTGGCAGAGACTGTGTGACTCCGGACAGTAGCTGTGTGCTACTTCGGTGGATGTGTTCCATTGGCGGAGGCTGTGTGACTCCGAACAATATTTGTGTGTTACTTCGGTGGATGTGTTCCACTGGCGGAGGCTGTGTGAATTCAGACAGTAGCTGTGTGCTACTTCGATGGATGTGTTCCACTGGCGGAGCCTGTGTGACTCTGGACAATAGTTGTGTGCTACTACAGTGGATGTGTTCCACTGGCAGTGACTGTGTCACTGGACAGTAGTTGTGTACTACTTGGCAGTAGTTGTGATCTATTGGATGACATTGTAGTAGTTGTGTGCTACTAGTTGATTGTCATGGAGATTACCAGATCGTTTGGATGTAGCTGTGTGTGCTACCGTTTGATCACATAGATTGTGCCTGATGATTCGAATTGCCAAAGGCATTGTAGCAGCTATGTGCTTGCTAGCAGATTGTAGAGTAGTCAATGGACTACCAGAGGAAAACATCGTAAAAGATGTCTTCCTAGCTAAGAGGGAGTGTTGATGTTTTGGTAGCTGCGGGAGGATCTTTCCCTCCTAGATGACCTTTCTTAGATGTAGAGAAGATTCCAAAAGAAAGAGATGCATTGAACAGATATTGAAATACCCTAGAAGAGAAGTCGACCCAGAAGAATAAAGTAATAATGAAAAGACACCTGTCCACAGAAGAAGTCGACCCAGTCTAGTGGCCAGGAAGACTATAAATAGAGGACGTCTTGGCTCATTTGTTCACTCACACTCTCCCAGCTACACAGAAGCAAGGCGCAAGTTTGGAGGAGGTGACGCAGTAGCTGCAACTGCACAGTTTATTATTGCTCATTCTTTTGGTATCTTTCTCTTGTGCGCTACTCCATGAGGAGGTGCGCTTCCTTTATATGGTGGTGCTGCTGCAGCTGGGGTGGTATTTTTGGTTAAGCTAGCACTTGTGCTAGGGTTTATCTGATTGGACTTGCTTTGTGAACATAATCTCTCTAAGAAAGGTTGTTGGGTTTTTCCCCCATTTGGGGTTTTCCCAGGATAAATCTCTTGTGTTTTTTTTTCGTCTCTTGTTTATGTTGCTATTGCTCAGTAAATGATATATATATTAATGGTAATGAAGTAAAAGAACACTAGTAACACTAATGCTCTGTAAATAAGGAAAATCCAACACTTTGCCCAAATATAAAAATAAAGCTCGCTCTTAAGAAATATTAGATCTATCTTTTAGTATTTTAAATCTAATGTTAAAAGCTCTTACTAAAAGGCGATTTTTCAAATAGATCTACTTGAATGATTAAGAAATAAAAGCACATTGTAGATCTAAGCTAAGAATGCATGTAAATAGATCTACTTATGTTTTAAATCTAAATTATAGATCTAAACCTTGCATGCAACAAATAACCAGAGTGAATTTAATAAGAAAAAAGAGAGAAAGAAAGAGCTCGAGAAGTGGAAATTCCTTGCGCTATGGGTCCTTCGGTATTACGCTGAGTGGACTATGTCCAATGAAGCTTTTGAGCTTGTGGAAGGTTGCTAAAGGCTGACCCAACTAAGATGAAGCACCTGCAAAACTAAATACTTGCAAAGCGGGGGTTTTTAATCCCCTAATCATGTTAAAAATGGTGATCCCTACACAAGAGACTCAAATAGCATGTTAATTCAACGGAAAGAGCATGCAAATTTAAAACCTCTAATGCAAGAAAACAATAGAATCTTAAGAGTTAATCAACTAATAAGACACTATCCTACTGGGTGGTAGCACCCCTTTAAAGGCCAAATAAACAAGATTTAATGCAAACACTTAGCCTACGATTACTTCATATATGAAGATTTGAGCAATTAACATCCACACAATGTACACATAGCACTGAGATGACCTCCAGAGTCTTTGATTATTCCACAAAATAGTATTATAGCAATAGCACCACTCAAGCATGCCAAACTTCCATTACCCAAATCAGTGAGGGGCGACTTTCTTAAATAGCAAAAGGGGGCACATTTACCAAGGGAGAGGGTGAGTTTACCAAGGGGGGCGAATGCCAAATGGAAGGAGGCGCCAAGTGGGAGGCAACCTCCCTCATTCATGCGCCACAATACAAGGTGAAGGAGGGAGAAGGCGACACCTCATGAGAGGAGGGGAGCGACTCTCCTTGAGATTGACATCCTCAAGGAGAGTGCACCACCTTGCATGGGGGAGGGTGTGCCTCTCCTTGAGATTAATGCCAACTCTCTCATGAACTCGCCAGCAAGGGCCCCAAAACTATTGGTGAGGCAGGCAAATCGGGGACAAACAAGAAACATGTCCCGACATAAATCCCCAAATCTAGGAGGAGACAAATCACCACCTTTTAATGAGGATTTAAATCACTTTTTGAGGAAAATAATTGATTTTTATGGGATCAATTATTTTTGCTCGAAAGTGGGTTCTAGGGTAAAGGGGTTATTCTGAGTAAGAAAATCATACTCCCCTAGGTGATTGACACTTCCTAGTACAACTTATTTACAAATTACATAAAATTACAAGGTAAAATGTCATTTTGACTAGACATTTTACATTAAAAAACTCCTAGAAGAACCTAATGCATGTCCATGAGATTCAAGACGAATGACTAGCATGGTAATATACATTTGACACTAGACTTAGACAAACACACTAAGTCACAACCATTAGGACACACTCCAACTTTGGAGGTATAAGTGAAAAAACTTTGAACATTATAAGTCGCCAACGTGAGGTATAATGAACCGAGTAAAAAAACACTTTAGAGTATGTACTAATAACAATGTCTTAGGTGAGTTGAGTCTTTTACACACTGGAGACCTCATGCTAGCTCATTTATACAATCCCCCCTAGGGGCATATGGAATATGCATAGAAGAAGAAGAAGAAGAAGAAGAAGAAAGGAGGGGGCAATAATGCTCGATAGGACTTATGGACTTTGAATATGAACAAGTGCCTTGTTCAAATTTGTGGATCATCCTAAGTCCTATTGGTGCAACTAGGAGATAACAAGTCCAAAATGATAAAATGCCCAAAATAATACCTATAGTGGTGGCAAAATGTCTCAAAATAACAAAATGCCCAAAATAATACCTGTAGTGGTGGCAAAATGTCTCAAAATAACAAAATTGAAAATACTAAATAGAGAGTTCTTGACTCAATGCCCATACTAGCTTGAAGGTTGAATCTACTCATAAATTCAAATCTTTTGATCTACCTCATCATCACAAATTTATAAATTAAGCATACTCTATATTATTAAACTAAGAACTTTAAAGTCAAAGTTAAAAGAACTTGGAATTTCAGATTTAAAAAAAATTAGAAGTTGAGATTGAGAACTTAGAAGCATAAACCAACCACATATTATAGCAAGGGGTAAAAAATCATTAAAATATTATTAATAGATTAATGATTATATATCCAAAATGAGGAGTTAGGAAATGGATGATAGTCCAAAATTACAAAATGCCCAAAATAATACCTAGTGTGGTGGCGAAATGCCTCAAAATAACAAAATTGAAAATACTAAATAGGGAGTTCTTGGCTCAATGCCCATACTAGTTTGAAGGTTGAATCTACTCATCAGTTCAAATCTTCTGGCTCATCATCATCAATGACATGCAATTGCAACTGGATGTCATTTATGAAGAGAACTGAGGTACTATCAGGTTGCTAAATCTGATCTGTCTTTGACCAGATTTTAGTTCTAAGTTTGAACTTCCAAAACTGTCCTTTGCTGCCTTTTAGGACAACAAACAATTAGGTAACTTTCTGCTGATAATTTTCATTGGTTATGTGTTGTTCGAGGTGCCCTTGCAAGTGTTTTGACATTCCAATGTTAGCACATGCAATAAAACTCAAACACATAACACTCCTCGGATCTTTACAACTCTAAAATGCTGATCTAACAATTCTAAGCATGCATGAAATTGACACATAAGTTTTGGTCAACATGACCCTGGAAAAAACCCCATGGGGGAAACCAATTTGGAGTAGATGTATATAGAAGGCCTCAAAGCAAAATGTACAACATGGAAAACATATACAAGTGAACCTGGTACAATAACAACGCTTCTCGGATGCCTTGGAGTCCATAGAAGATGTTCTTGCTAGCCCCTTGAAGCTAGGCGCCCCTCTTCCTTAGATAGTGCCTTGACCTCTTGCTTTGCCTTTAACGTTGCTTGTAACTTTGAACCCTTATTTTGCTTTTGCCTTGCCCTTGATCTTGCACCCTCCTCTCAAGAGTGCCTCCCTCCAAGGATAGGTGTGCACTAAGTTTAAGTGTGCCCCTCCTCAAGCTAAAAACTCCACAATAGAGTGCACCCTTCCTTGCCATGCATACTCCATCTCCCATATAGTGTGCCTCTCCTCAACAAGTAAGTAACCTCCTCAAGGAGCGCCTCTCCTTAGCTTGATGTGCCTCTTCTCCCAAGAATGCACCCCTCCACAAGCTATTGCGCCCTCACACAAGAAGTAGCTCATACTCCATGGTAGACTAGTGCCAAGCTAAAGCTCCTCCCAAACCCTTGACCTCATATGCCTTCACCTCCTCAAGATATGTGCCCAAGAGCTCTTCTCCTTTTCCTCTCCTCTCAAGTGAAGAATGAATCTCATCTTTGCCCTATTCCCCCCTTTAGCCTCTCTTTGGCCAAACCCTAAAAGATCAATGGCCTAGATCCAATCTAGCCATGTCTAATCAATGGGTGAGATTTAATCCTAAAATCTCACTTAGGAAACCCACTTCCTTAGTTTGCCTCATGTCCTTGAACTCACCCACAAAATGAATTAAATGTCACTTTATTGACTTAAGTGACATATTTCACTTTTGACTTAAACTCCTAAGTCAAAGTGAAATTAGAACATAAAGTAAAGTAATGAGGGTAATAGTCTCCCCCTTTGTGTTTAGAGACTCACAAACACAAGGGGACCACTTTCCAAGGTAGCAAAATCTCAACAATTTAATGGTACATTAACCAATTTTGCATGCAAAGATAGACCATCCTCCTCCTCATCTATCTGGAAATCTTCCTCAAGATCTACATCCCATTTTGCTGCT
The DNA here is from genome assembly GCA_000966675.3 of Picea glauca. Classification (NCBI taxonomy): domain Eukaryota; kingdom Viridiplantae; phylum Streptophyta; class Pinopsida; order Pinales; family Pinaceae; genus Picea; species Picea glauca. The sequence continues at coordinate 1,145,952 of JZKD02S2017728.1, read as the reverse complement.
AGTTCCGGTAAATATTCAAGTGCCTTCCTTTTATGAAGGTGAAGATTGCTACGCACAAAAAATAGTTTTGTACTTTCTTAGAGGTATGCTTATTCCTCTTAATGGAGTGGACAACCAAATGTGGACCAATTCCTTTTTGCAGCGAAGGAACTAACAGCCTGAGATGGTAAATGCGTAGCAAGGGTGCAGATCTCTGGAGCTTTGTCCCGATACATCCTCCACCATCCACTGGGACTTCTTTGTGCCATACCCAACAAATCCGTTTGTGTAGTGTTGCTGCCCAAACTAGCAGCCCTTGTGTGGATGCTTTGGGGATAACACGATATGGGAAATGCACCACTGTCAGCTTAGCAAAATCTCCTCTTCACTTTAGGCTCAGCTCCTAGAAACCACGGGGGGTATCCCAATCCTTCCAACTACACACCACAATATACGTTAGATAGACCAGTGCCTTAGGAGCCAAATGCCTTAAGAATATCCAAGCAAGTATTTGGGAAAATACTACTGCAATATGAAGAGGGTTAGGAGCTAATTATATGAATGTTAAGATCTGAAATAAATATGCTACAACAGAAGTATAAATCAGCACTAAGAAATCATTCTCTAGATGATTGAAAAAAGTACCTTTAACCGCCCGAGAGTGAGACCTAATTGCACAAAAGAGTGAATGATACACCTGAGTTATACCTTGATCATATGCTGTAAATTGGACTAGCTTGCTGCTGTCCACCAATTCCAGAATCAGAGATAATAAGAGTGTCTAAAAGCATTTAGAATGATGAACCTTGGGTACTTAAGCGAGGGCAGTGGATAAATTATGTAAAAACTGTTAGATTTTCATTAGTTTTGTTCACATTAGATTTACCATAGCATTTTTTCATCTTCTTTTAACATTCAATAATCATATACTGAAATGTATAAGCAGCAGATAAACAAGCATAAGAAGACACAAAGATTTATCCTGGGAAAACCCCAAACTCAGGGGAAAAACCCAGCCAACTTTTCTTAGAGAAAATCTTTACATTATTCCAACAATTCCTATATTCTGTAATTGGACTAGCTTGCTGCTGTCCAACAATTCCAGAATCTGATATATGAATAAAAACGCAGAAAAGGCAGATTTTGGGTGAGGAAAAGCACCCCAAGAGTGCCTAAAAGCACTTAGAATGATGAACCTTGGGTATTTTAGCTACGATAGTGGATAAACTATGTAAAAGATAGCACAACAATAATTAAATGCAAGTACAAATGAATGATAATCATGAAAACAGCTCAAACTTGCATAAAGAGGTGGTGAATCCCTCTAGGGTTTCACCAAAAATCTCCCAATTGAAATATAACAGCAATGAACCGCTTAGGAGATGAATTTCACCATTAGAACGTGTTAGATATATTTTGTAAACAATCCACAAGTGAATAATATGCTATGTCAAGGTTAGATTTCACCTTTTAGGGTTAAACCCTAGCTTTAGGGTTTCACAAATTTTGATTTTTATTGCTATAATTTAATTTCCAGAATTAGTAAACCTTCAAAATCAGTCACAAAACATTAGATATAACCTTGAAGCACAATACCAATAGGGCCAATTTGCCTTTCCAATGTTAGAAATAAATGATGAAGGACAAACCCTTAGATAAAGATGTCCAGAAAATAAAAGTAAACTGTTACCTTTGAACTAGACAATGATATAAATATTTTTCACGGTTTATATTTTATATTTTTATTTGTATTTTTATGTTTTATAAGACAAAAGAAAAGAATTAAATTTTTAGGGTTTTTTTTGGTGAATGTTGGGAGTCAAGGCTTAGCCTTATCTCCTTCTAGGGATTATGGAGTCAAGAAGTATGCCCCTCTAAGAATTGGTTATCCACGTTTATGGATTAGAACTAGAGACTAGGGCCACAAAGCTAGTCGTCTCTTTGCTAATCAAGACAAACCATGAAAACCAAGGCTTTACAAGAAGAGTTTCTCCAAGGGAATAGTCTTCACCAACAAGATAAAAAAAAGACTTGAAAAAAATACTTAAAGCCGTTGCCAAGGAGTTTAGAACTAATCAAGACAAGAGATAAACACTTACCAAATTGTTTTAGGGAAAAAGGAAGAGATACAAACCTTAGACGTCCTCCCTCCAAGTAGTTGTAACTCCTCAATCGATCGATATTGCTAGTTTATGTAGAATCTTGAATCATTCACAATTGCCTTCAAAAATACCAGGAAGAATAACCAAGAAATATAGAGTTCGAAGAATTGACACCAAGAAAAGACCAAGTAGAGATCTTCTACTAAATGGCTCCAATAATGATCTCCTACAATTCACAACAATTTGGATGAGAGGAGTGCCTCTTACTTATAGATGAGGCTCACAACTCTCTCCTGTCATTTATTCCCTAAATCTAGCCTAAGAGAATAAAATAAGAGTGACTTGTCATCCACAAAGCTTGGAGACTAAGTCAAATTACATTGAAATGATACTTTACATGAATAAAACCCTCATAAAGGGGACAACTTTAACAAAATGTACTCAAAAAATGCTCAAATAATATCCATAAATCCTTGACCATGTCCATACCTAAGGTCAAGGCTCCTCCATGAAGCATCAAAGTGATCCTCCAAGTCAAAAAATGAGTCATAAAACCCCCAACAACAAGGATGACGTCAAAGAATGGGTCAATCGACAAATCTCCAAAAGTCATGAAAGAATTGGTCTAAAAGTCCATCCACATCATTAAGGGTGAGTGCGATGTCATCTCCTTGAAGTGCAAAGTCACTTGAGTGACCTCCACATCATCCAAGTGGGATTAAAATAATCCCAACGTCCTCATGAAGTGCCCCCAAGTGTAATCGACTCCTTTTGATGAACAAAAACACTTTAAAAAAGGGCCAAAGAAGGGAAACGTTTTGGCTTTTGAGACATGGCGAGTGTAGAGGATGTGCATGTGGATGTAAATAGCTCGTCCGTGCCTTGAAGAGTGTGACCAATGCCTCAAAATCCATGATATGCCTCGAAACATGTGAGTCTGCCTCGAAACATGTGAAACTCGATAATCATGTGTAGAATCGTCTCCGATTATCAAAGTGTGGTACATACATAAGAAAGAGAGGGTCCATGTGGGTAAGGTGTGCTAAACCATGGGCCCCATAAATCATGTATCCTAGTAGATCCACCTTAGAATGGCTGCATACCTACCCAGGACATAAATGCCCCACCTAGAGGGAGTTACCACCTCTAAGGGAAAGTCGGCCGTAGCAATGAAACCAAGCACTCTGAGAATGGGGACTAAAAGGACATGCCATGACCGTGCACCTAAGGGGATCTGGGTAACCACTAACCAACACTTGTACATAGAACATCCCATCATGGCCATATACAAATGAAGTCATTGCACTTTGGGCTCATCAGAGTGGTCACATCTCGTGAAAAAATGTAGGGTACATTGCAGAGAATGTGGGGGGTAACATGCAGCTTTAGAGAAAGTGGGGCTAGTGAGCAATGCAAAATGAAGAAACTATTTTTGAATTATGGTTTCTTGTTCATGTGTATGTCTGTTTTCTAAGGCATCAATAAACATTTGTTTCATTTCAGGATCATCTGTTAGTGCAACTCTGCCTTGCCTCTCCACATACCACTTTAGGTTAAGTGCATAAGCGGCTATATGAAGAGGTGTGTTCAAATTGTTCCATCTCTTTTCTATCAACTTTTGGAGTTCATTAAATAACTCCAAAGAGGGGTTCCTCTCATGGATGATGGACTTGATCTTTCCGATCATGCTGTTAGTTGACTCATATTTCCCTAGGGCTAGGAGAATCTGAATCTGCATATCTGATAATCTCCACTATTGGAGATGTGAAAGAGACAATGTATTTCATGTCAACCCACCAATCATCATTCAACAAAATTTGTCTTGCCTTCTTTCGTTGATCTGTTTAGAATTCTCTGTGGAAATTTTGAAAATTGCCTCTTAAAAATTCAGAAATTTTACCTCAACCTTGAGGTTCACCAGATGTATTTTCTGTGAACTTTCAGCCTTAGGGCTGAATCTGAAATATAAATTACAGCTGTATATATTTCACTTCTGTCCAACCAGATACACATGGCAGCCCAAGAAAATAAACACCGAACAACTGTACTTCTAGGGAAATGTTTTTTCAGCCGTTAGGGCACAAATCCCAACACAACAGATTTGAAAATTACTTAATTAAATCAGAAATATTACAGCCATAAATCTGCCCACTTAGCTATTATGTTTGTCAATTCACTCAACAAAATGAGTTAGCTGTTCATGATAAATCGACATACCAAACAGCTATAGAAATTACTTATTTACCATGAGATTAGAAGCTGAAAATCAGATCTGCAAGTACACAAAGTTATGACAACAAATTATTCATCATATATACATAAGAATGAAGTTACGAGTACATTGGGAATTTGTGCAGGGAGTGCAGGTACTGTTTTTCTTCCTTGTTAAATTTATAGCAGCTGCAAGAGCCATTCTCCGGGAGGATGGCTAAAACCCTAGACGAGATCTAGGGCCCCCAGTGCACTCCAGGGGTACTTGGTCTGGGACCAAACAGACAGTGCCATGGCAAAAGACCTTTGTAAGTGCCCCCAGTATATGACTGGGGTTCTTGGTGTGAGACCAAGCAGCTAAAGCCCCTAGATATGTCTAGGGCCCCTGGAAATGTCCAGGGTACCCATGCCTGAGGCATGGGTTGATCC
>JZKD02S2017728.1:958122-969155 GCA_000966675.3 Picea glauca | reverse complement strand
AAACCAAGTTCGGACCTGACCTTCGAAGGTTTGGACGAAAATCCTCGAATACACATATTCATGTTCGAGACCTAGGATGTCTGTGAATTGATCAAAGAAATTTATGTGTTCGGTCGCGGTCAGATCTCCTTCCCCAGTGAATTTTTGCAAATTTTTTATATAATTTTCGGGAAGGTCGTGCAGAGGAACGAGCAATACCAAAGGAGCGTATCTTGCTGCCACTTTAGCAAACACTTTGGGAGGGGGGCAAGCCCTTGACCTCCAGCTCCTCCCCCAAGAAAACCTCTAGGAGGACCCCCACCACCTCATCCGACAACCCCTCCACCTCCCCCTTCGGCGGCTGCCATCATTATTAGTGGAAAGTTGTAAAGGGGGTTTTGGAATATTAAAAGTGAATCTTTAGTTTCTTCGCGGGGAAAAAAATCTGAGGATGATTGGTAAGGGATGCGAGGGCTTGGCTCTTTAGACTTGAAAGAGATGTAATTAGGAGAACCAATGGGTGTGGAAACTGGACGTGTAAAATATTCTTCGAGACTGGGTGAGGTCGCAAAATTTAACTGAAGGGTCGACAATATATCGATAGTAGATGAATTTTCTACAGGACTTTTTCCTTTATCTACTACAAAGGTTATCAGACGGGTTTCACTTCTAACTTCAGAGCAGTTTGATGTTAGATCCTTAGTGTTGAAAAGAGGGCTACGTGAAGTTGAAGGTTCAGAAAGACTCTTGGTCTTCAGTTGTGGGTATTTAAGCTGATAGACTTTAGGGGTCGACTTAAGAGAGCCTCTCGCCTTTAAAATCTTCTTAGGATCGGTAACGGGTGTGGTCTGTTTACCATCTGGGTTTTGCCTGGTATTCCTTCGACCAGATGCCAACTTACTAATCATGGAGTCGCTAAGTGAAAGATTGGAAAGCCTTTAAAAGGTGTGCACTCTTTGTTCACTATCAAAGGGTGACACTTTCAACGAAAAATGTCGTTTTCCCAGGGAAGATATTTCGTAACTTCGGTCCCCGACAACAGCGCCAGAAAAGTTGTTGTTCTAGAGTCTATACTTAAGGCTGAGAAGTACAGCGTCTAGGCATCCGAAAGTGAGTAAGGGGTAGAGAAGGAAGAAATGTCAACCTTTGGCAAGGGAATTTAGGGCTGATTTCTAGGTTGTTGTCTAGCTTCCAACTGTTCCTGGAAGTTTATGTCCCTTTCAATCGCTGCCCACGAACGTTCAAGTTCTACCCGGGCAGTGGTTGTTTTAATAATAGTATAAAAAATATTCAAGGAAATATGTGTTTGATCTGATAGTCCGGGTTCGATATTAGGCTGTCTTGTTATAAGGACAGTCATAGAGGAACAAAATGATAAGAAAATCTCAAATTTTTTTAGATGCTGTCTCGATTTCGGTCGTATAAAGGAGAGTTTATAGCTCCGGTAGTGAAAATAGGGTGCAAACCAAAGGCCCTTTCCCGTAATTGAGTTATATTTTAATAAATGTGTATGTGGTGTAAGAAAACATTAAGCTGTCTATCATGTAAGGCTCCTATCAAGGGAGAATCTCACTAGTAAACAGAGGAAGAAACAGATAAATAAATAACCCGATGAAGCATAAAATATATATAGAAATCTAAAGTGCTCACTGGTCTTATACCTGCTGATAGCTGGTATAGAGGAAAAATGGTAAACAATGTAGAAAACTAAAATTTATTCACTATAGTAGAGGTTGTACTAAATTATAGCGAAACATTCATCAGATACATATATGAAATGAAATGAAATGAAATATGAAATACAAGGAAACAAACTCATAACAAAGTCGTGATGGAATCGAGAATCTTCGGATTTGCTTTGTATTAACTCTTGAGGAAGAAAATCTCTATTACAATCGACCCAAAAAGGTCCAACCCTTGTTCTTTCCTTCTATTGTATATTTATACAGATTTACATATGATGGAATCTCGAATGTTCCAGGATTTTCAGTTACAACAAGAAGGAGATCAATCGTTTCATTTCTTTATCTCTGTCTTTATTTGGTACCAAAAGCCTGCCCCTTTGCATGCTCGGTACAAGTGACACATTTTTCCACCAGCCGAGATATCAACCTAGAAGGTTTTTCTTGACAATTGGCCTAAAAAATATAACAATCTCTGACTAATTGTGGTAACCTTTCTTCCATCTGTCAGTCTAGGGTGTCGATAGTGCACAACCACACACTTGGTTTAATAATCCATTTATCTATTTGAACTATGTCTACCATAGTTACTTGCGAGATTTCGGCCGAATCTCTTTCTTCTTTCTCATTTATATCAAGCAAGAATTTTTCTACATTCATTTGGTTCAGTGTCTCAACATTTCTCTCACTATCGATGCCTAACAGATTTCCATCTATAGAACCGAAGGCCTCTTCACAGGATTTCCTTACTCTCTTGGCTTGCGATTTACCTTCTGATATGCTACGTTCCCATTCTTTCAACAAAATATTTCCTCAGGTTTGTTCCGAAATGGAAAACTCGGAACTATTTGCCGATTCCCTGTTTGTTGTAGCTATTACAACCTCTTGAAATGCAACCCGAGCTACTCCAGCTTCTCTCTCTCTGATAGATAAGTTTTCCAATACTTGATCAACAAGCAGGAAGTTGTCCCGAATCGTCTTTACCTTGGCAAGTAAACTTCGCTAGGCTGCATAAACTCTGCTCCGAATCTCCATAGCCTGGGACTGGAATATCCCAATATTTATAACTTGGCTTTCGACGAACTCTAATCTAACCTGTAGCTTCCCTATCAAGTCTCTTTGCTGGCCTACTTGTATTTGACTGGTTTGAGCTACCAGCTCTGCTTGTTCGAGCTTAGCTTTGAGCAACTCGATTTCTTTTTTATCGGCCATTCTTGCTTGTTCTATTCCAGTGTTCGCCTGGTCCTTGGCAGCTTCCTCTGCTGTGGCTAGTTTAGCTTCTAAGGTTTTGATGAGGCGATTTTTTCACTTCAACTGATTTTTCAAAACGCCAACTGAAAATTGGTTTGCCATAGAAAACGCCTTTAATGTCCCTACTATTTCTGTCAAACTCTTCTTTCTTCATATCTTTCCCGTCGATCAACACCTTAAATTTTTTGGCCGTTGATCCTGCTTCTTGATATAATTTTCTTTTTACCACAATTTTTCTCTTTTTATAAAAAAAAAACTCATTTGGGGGGAGCTTTTCCATCCTTATAGGTCTCAATTCTTCATTGAAAATCCACCCTGCATCTATGTTCCCTTGATTTGACTATAAGGGAGTAATGGAGGCGATGGGATTTCCGATTTTCTTAGCGGATTGGCTTGGAGTGGCCACTGGAGTCGGCTTTTTCGGTGGATAGAGAGTTTTCATTTCTGGTTTTGGGCCCCCAGTTTGTTCTTCCCTGTCTTGGTGTTCTTCTTGCTTGGGTGCTGAATCTCTGGAGCCTTCAGCTTTTTTTTGTTGCACCTCTGCTGTTATTGGATTTTCACCCCGCAATACTGGGGGAAGACAACTCCGCCGATGTTCTTGGAATTTTAGAACATCGACCCTCTCTTCGGGCGCCAGGGCTTGTATTCAAGCCAAAACCTTGACATAAGATCTGGTGCCTCAGAAAATGTCATCTGAGGGTGAATTTTCATGCTCAAACCTTTTAATCCCACAACTGGCTAAGTGATTACTTACGACCTTATGTGGATCGTGCTTCTTGAATTCAACATGAACCAATTTTAGGTCTTTCAGGGCTGCTGCTTCAGCTTTAGCATGCCCAAAATATAACAAAGAATAGGAATTTAAATGGATAGGAAAAGGTGGCCATACCTTCTTAGAATATCCCTTAAGTACCTTGCTTACGCCACCGATCACGGTTTGCCTAGCAATTTCACGACAAGCCAGCCTATCGGGTATGAATAATGGCAAGGCATGCAGAGGAACAGAAGCGTCGAAAACTCTGAGATATGAGAATTCTGCTTCCACGTACCAATCAAATATATTTCTTAGATTTACCGCGATACTGTCTGAGATCCTGGGTGGTGGGTGGCCGAAGATAGTGACATGCAATCGTACCATTACCCAGTTAAATATTTCATATACAAAATCTGAAGCTTTGTCTTCCCACAGCTTTGAATGGTAGATGTGGATGGGCTTAGCCTCCGATGGAGTCTAGCTCCAACTCATTAAGGGAAAAGGCATCAGAAAACACACGACGTCCATGATATACGCGGACATAAAGAATGCAGTGATCTTTCCACTCTCCTTCTACTCTCGATACTCTGTAACTCGACTGGTCAAACTATCAGACAATAGTTTAGCCTGGTCGAAGGAACAACCTTCAACGACTGAATGGATTAGAGGCACCCACTGAAGGAAAAAATGTGTGGTGTCCTCTCTCCCATATGATCTGCAGGTCATCATAGCTACATATTTGAGCTGTGGTTCCAGAGAATATATTGAATATATACCATTACTGTCCGCCCTGAACTTCACAGGGTGTGAAACCCAATCTTTGATTAAACTAGACATACTCTTGTCATATTGCACAGATTCCTTCTATTTAAAATTCTCCAGGAATTCGACATTGTATACTAAGTATGAMACGGTGGGMAACTTGTACATAGCSTACAATTGTTCGGGTCTGAAAGTCCCAATAGTGACTCCCTCCTCGTTGACGATGGTTCTGGTTGGTATATCTACATGGTCTAATTCCAACCGRACCATATCGTAGTAAGGGAGCAGACGTGGCCTAGTTGCTACTTTATGCATTTGAKCTTGGACGACGATCTTATATTTGGTGATCAGATCGTGATCTTTTTCAYTGTCACTAGAATCATCTGACCCATCTACCAATTCGGACTGTAGAATCTCAGAAATATATGACCAGGTCCTGACAAAGTCGACACTTCGAGGYGAAGTATCAGAAACGTTGTCTAAACCTTGTCCTGAAACCTCAATAGTGGMTTTAGACTCTTTTCGCGGGGCCATGGCGGGGGATYCTACTTTAKCTCTCCTGCGATAAAAATATGTATACATACATAAATTAGTTCGCTCGAGAAAAGTTTGCTCTGCGTAGAATAGAAATGAAATTTGTGACAACAAATAAAAGATCCATGCCTTCGACCATTTAAAACTAGGTCATCCTTAGTAACAGAATGGTCAAATCATTCTTAAATATAAATTTAGCAATAAAAACCAAATCCTCCTTACTTGTTGATTTGCCTCATTTCCAATTAATGTCATAGATTTTCACAGTTTTTAATGCAGGTCGGCGCAAGGAAAGTTTAAAATTGCCTCATAGACTGTGCATATTAATTTTCGTATTAAAACACTGGAAATGTTGTCTTAGCTTAATTAATCAGGCCTTTTTAAATGTTAATTAATCTTTCGGCATTCGCCTCATCGAGCATTTTCACTTTAACCCTTTAAACCTCTAAAACCCAAGATTGTGATAATTAGCTTTGGTTAATGAAAAATGTAACCGAGATTAAGCGTTTAATTGATTACGTTTTTATTTATATTGCGACTTTGAGACTCGGGGCTTCGAAGGTATATATTTTGAGGGAAAACATGCCGAGTTGCAAATTCCTGACAGATCTTAACCGCAGTTAAGCTTTTTACCTTTAACATTAACCTGGGTTACTAAAACAAGAATCTCGCGGTTTTGTTTGTCGGGGTTATGACGGTAAGACTTTTGGAGCTAGCAAACACCGAGACACAAAATCCCTATGATGATTAACCGTGGTTTAGAGTATCTTTACTCTCGGTACTGATCTGGGTAAAATTTTTAAAACTATTTTGCCGTTTCACCCCTCGGGACTTGTAAACTATGTGATCTATAACTTCCGACATGCGAAATCTCGAGGTAAAAAAGGAGAGACTCGTTTAAACGATTAAAAAGAATAAATCATGCCTTAAGAGTATGATAGCCATCGCTGCTTGCGTGATGAGAATTCTGATATTTTTGGGAAAATAAAGGAAAATACCAAAACCAGCTTTTGATTTCAAGCATTAAGATATAAAATTTAAAAAAGGCTAAAAAACAAAGGCGGCTCCAACAATGCCTATGATGATGAGTGCTGTTGTTGTATAAGCATATATATTTCCTGGGGTAGAAGTGTGGCTAGGTATCATAGATGTGAGAGGTCTACATATGGGGGGGGGGGATTCCTTGGTTTGCAAACTAGTCCTTGATCATGGGATTAAAAGGTAGAACCTACATGGAGATGCTACAGATAAGAAATATGCTATAGATAAGTTGTGAATATTTTTAATGTTGTACATATTTGCATTTTTGTAGTTACATTGTTGTTGGGGTATGTTATCCCCATTTTGTGGATAACTAAGGAGATTATGTCTCGGGGACATCAGGTTGTAGATATGGATTGTTGAGAGACTACATGACCAAAATACCCTTTTCACAGATGAAAAACCCACTCATCGCCACAGATGGTCATAGGTTTGCAGATGGCATCCACCACATCAACTGTCTTCCGGAAGGCAATGGTCCTTGCTCCATGAGGTAAACGTTAGTATTATGGTGAGGATAATTTCAATATTTAAGCCATTTGATTATGTTGTATCTTATATTTATCTATATTTCATGATATATGCTTGGACATTATGCCTTTTTCCTTGCTTCACCTTGGTGGTTGACATTGTGCCCTAGTAAGTGGTTTTCCTTGGGGATGGGTTTTCTACTGTGAAATAACTTAATGATCCATCATACCATTCCCGACCATACTTACCAGTTTTCATCATTCTTCCCCTCCATTTCCTTATCTCTTGGGATTTTATTGTGTATTGACCAAAGAAGGGGTTGTCCCTCATTATATGGGAAGAAGGCGCTGAAGGCCTAGAGGGGTTGATGTTGGGTAAACGATAAAAGCCTTATATAAACCTTCCATATTATTCACCCAAGGATCACCCAAGAAAGAAATGAAACACTTATCTTTGAGTAAAGGGGACCCACAATATAATAAAGAATGCTTAAAAGGTCAGTTGAAGGAAAGGATGTATCATCACGAGATGACCTATCACGTCCATGAGTATCTAGTGGTATGAAATTGTCATCATATAGTCACCAAACTAGGGAAATGTCTCTTAGTTGCATGGATGGGAGAAAGGGGGTCTCATCACGAGCCAACCTTCTCATTTACACTAGGTGTTTGTGGGTGACATTGCCATCATCTAGTCACCACGCCAGGGAATTGACCTTCAATCTATCCTTATGCTATTTTGAAAGAAAATACAAAGAAATAAAGATAAAAGGAAATTGGTGGGCTTGGAAAAAGTGCATTGCGGACTAAGGTACCACACACCCTCTATAAAGGCACTTATGAATGAGACACTATGACCCCTTGTATGTCATGAGCTCTGTGCCCATTGAGTCTTGACCCCAACCACTTCATCCACTTTACATGGATTAGAATGGGATCTCTTGGAAACTCTCCTAGACCTAGGGAAAGATCTACCCAATAGGACACCTCGTCAACCCTCCCATACTCAAGCTTGACAAGTCGCATAGTGTCTTTGAGCGGTTAATTGTTTGACACAATGATATTTGATGCACATGCTCAGATGAATTTTTTATTGATTAGATTCAATTATCATGATGTTTTGACTTGATATCCTTGGAGGGTATGCTCATTTGTCTTTGCAGAACCTAACTAGTGGACAATTTTAGGAGAACAAGCCTAGCTTGGGATTCCATGGGGATATAATCCCATAGGTTGGATACCAAGGGCCCGCATGCTGTATGAAAGATAGAAGACTTGGAAGGACTTAAATATGACTTGGACAACATAACCTAGCCCCCACATGCCAAATGTTTTTTCTAGGAGAGGAAAAACATCTCCTTTTGAGGGATGATGTCACCTAGGGGGGTTAGGGTTTGGTGGTGTGGTTGATGCATTTGCACTTGGAAGTTTTGAGGAGAATTGGCCTTTGACATGAAGGAATTAACTTGGATACTTGACATGTGGATTTGGAAAGCCTAGACACCCTCCTCCTACACCAATGACTTGCTCCTAATGCCAAAACGTCCCCTAAAGGGGCGACATCATTCTAAAATTAGGGTTTTCTTATGTGAAAAAGTGAATTTTAAATGAATTACTTTGTAAAGGGGGAAATATTAGGGATGTTGAACCCTAATATTGTGTTTTACCCCTTAATTTATGGATAAGTCACCTTGGTGACATTTGTATAAATAAGAGATCATAAGATCTCATTTAAACATAACTCTCCCTCATTGTGAGAGGACTTGCTCTAAAATTTTCTCTATCTTTGGCAAGATTATCTCTTTTATCTCTTATTTATGGCTATATATTGATGAATGGTTGGTGGAATTATAGCGCTATGTTGATGATTAAAATTTTTCAACATAATAGCGCTATGGCAAAGTGTTGCTAAAGCGTATTATTATAAAAACTAAATAATACTAGTAGGTGGGACTCCCTTGAACTATTGGAGAGCAGATCTGTTCATTTTTGATGTTATGATGATGTGCAACATGAATTACATGGTTGATGAAGATCTTGTTATTATTGGTTATGGTTTGAGCTTATGAAGTGTTGATTCCTGATGTTACTATAGCCTATGCTATTCATTAATGTCATTGTTGTCTGTTCTTATCGCACCTGCATAACAAAGATGTTAGTAAAATTACATGAAGGGAAGTTTTGAGAGAGGCAAAATACTAGAACAAATGCAAGGGAAGGGGACCTAGTTCTACAATATCACATGTGAATAACTTAAAGGAAATGAGAAACAATCGCAAGAGGACGATTTTAAATCTATCCTAACTATACTACATGCATGAAATACTTGATGATTATTGTTAAGCCTTAGCTAGCAAGCAAATGGTTATGAAATTGTGATTGAATTACATGTTTAATATGCATATGGTGTGAAATGTGGTGGCGCACTTGACAAGGTGGCGATCCTTAATGGTTACGCGATTTTGTTTGAGTTATATATTAAGAAATTAGATATATGATATGGAAAGTGCATTTGGCAAGTAACCTATGCAGATTCCAATGTAGAGTTAAATTAATGGCGTTAATTGGGAGCTGGTTGGCATGTACTGATGAGTAAATGAATTGTGGGTGGAGGCGATGTGCATTTACTGCATGTCACCTTTACCCCTCCTGTTAGTCACCACCCTAATTGGGATATTGTTTGATCTTGTCGATGTGGTTATGATCTGAAATTTTAGCAGGAAGGAACCGCTCGACCAACTCTCGTTTTAAGGAATTTGTTCACATGTATGTATTTTTTTGGCCATTCATGACTCTTCTCTCATTATGAAATGATTACTGGCTCAGTTGTATTGGGTTGTGTTTTCCTGAGTGTTGCAACTGTGTGAAATTTGGTTATTGTTGGATGGTTCCTCCTGCAATGATATTGAATTCGTAAAGATTATTAATCATCATGGGTGATAGCTCTCTGTTATTCTTACTGGTTTAAGTGGAGGGTTTTTGTTTGGTCTTGGGTAGGCATTGTCGCTAAATCCAATCTTTGGATTTCAGGTTTAATGGTTAAGGTCATCCTGCATCACCGTGTTTTGTTCACTTTGGCATTGGTGGCTTTCATTACTAAGGGTCACGAAGAGGGTTTTTCCTGTTCTTACTTGGCCTTGTCTTCACCTCTATGCCGTGATTATTGATTGAAGAGCACGAGGGATATACCCTGCGTGCGTTAACTAACCTTTTCTAGGCCAAACTAGAGCCCTACTTTTCGGTTATGGGCTCTGTCATGGATTTTTGCATGACCACGAATGAGTCATGGTTCACATTGTATGCACCGTGGCCTTGGATGTTTTGCCATTACAAGAGTGGCTTTTCTCTCCATGTGTTGACTACAGAGAAAACTTGGCCCTCCAGTCTGGAAATTAATTAAGAAGACCAACCTGGACTGTTGTTTTATGACTCGGGTTTTGTTGGATGGTTGTATAATTGTTGACTCTTTTGAGAACATGCTCGCACAGTTGGTCGTATGACAGTCGTGTTGGTTGATATATAGTCACTGGTTCAGTTATAATAGTGGTAAACCCTACATTACAAGTTGCAATTTCAAAGCACACAATTACTCTCCTTATGTTGATAGCCAGTATTGTTAATGGAAAAGGGCCTCTGCCCCGATTCGATTGGATGCGTGGGTATGCGTAATTGCCACAACTTGTTAGGTTGTTATTTTTTTTAAGACAATGACGAGTTGTTTGATAGATACATAGTCACTGATATTTGCACTGATGATTATTTGAATTTTCAGCTAGCATTGGTGAAAATGATTGACATTGCTCATGTCGCGTTGGGTGTTTGCAAAATAAATAATGGTCATGGTAATTGTGGTTTCCTTTTGGGGCTGAACGATTATTGAACTTGATGACTTTGGGAAATACATCCTTATGATTATTTGATTGTTTAAGCCTGAAATTGTACAACATAATTGATCACAGTTGGACTAAATTGAAGTAATAATGTGTTGGGTTGATGACTCATCAACAAATTGAGCTATTTCTGTGACTATGTGTTTAGTTCTATAAAATGCAAATATTGCATCGTTTTTTGGATGGTTGCGCAGTGTGTATTGTATGGGTAGCTTGGGTTTCACAGAGTTTTAATCATGTTTATTGATCATTGGTTATAAAGGGCATGTTGTCAAGACTTTTTTCATGTTGGATGGGTGGCCTAGATTTTTAAGCCACATTGAATTGTTTTTTTTTTATAGTGGCATAATTACATTGCTTGGGCGAGTTACCCTGTGCATAGCTTGTGTCTAAATGATGTCTGTTGGTTCTATGTTTGAATATCAATTCAGGTTGCAGTTTGACCTTGGTTATTTGGTTTCTTCCTATATATATGTTAACAAATATCATGGAATTTTGATGGACCCGATTGCAGTGATAGGGAATTCATTGTTAATTTGAAAACATGCTTTTTGAGTATTAGGGTGGGTTGAACAAATACATCGGCAATGGTTGATTTTGATAGTTACATATTGGAAATGGGTACTATTCATAAATTGTTATAAAATGCAGAGTGTGTGTATGAAGGGAA
>JZKD02S2017728.1:938876-953636 GCA_000966675.3 Picea glauca | reverse complement strand
AAAATTACATGAAGGGAAGTTTTGAGAGAGGCAAAATACTAGAACAAATGCAAGGGAAGGGGACCTAGTTCTACAATATCACATGTGAATAACTTAAAGGAAATGAGAAACAATCACAAGAGGAATATTTTAAAGCTATCCTAACTATACTACATGCATGAAATACTTGATGATTATTGTTAATCCCTATCTAGCAAGCAAATGGTTATGAAATTGTGATTGAATTACATGTTTAATATGCATATGGTGTGAAATGTGGTGGCGCACTTGACAAGGTGGTGAACGTTAATGGTTATGCGATTTTGTTTGAGTTATATATTAATAAATTGGATATATGATATGGAAAGTGCATTTGACAAGTAACCTATGTAGATTCCAACACATAGTTAAATTAGTGGCATTATTGGGAGCTGGTTGACATGTACTAATGAGTAAATGAATTGTGGGTGGAGGCGACGTGCATTTACTGCACGTCACCTTTACCCCTCCTATTAGTCACCACCCTAATCGGGATATTGTTTGATCTTGCCGCTGTGGTTATGATCTGAAATTTTAGAAGGAAGGAACTGCTCGACTAGCTCTCATTTTAAGGAATTCGAACACAGGTATGTCCTTTTTTGGCCATTCATGACTCTGCTCTGGTTATGAAATGATTACTGGCTCAAGTGTATTGGGTTTTGTTTTCCTGAGTGTTGCAATTGTGTGAAATTTGGTTATTGTTGGATGGTTTCTCCTACAATGATATTGAATTCGCAAATATTATTAATCATCCTGGGTGATATCTCTCTGTTATTCTTACTAGTTTAAGTGGAGGGTTTTTTTTTGGTCTTGGGTACACATTGTTGCTAAATCAAGTCTTTGGCTTTCGGGTTTAATGGTTAAGGACATACTGCATCACTGTTTTTTGTTCACTTCGACATTAGTGGTTTTCACTACTAAGGGTCACGAAGTGGGATTTTCCTGTTCTTACTCGGCCCTGTCTTCACCTCTATGCTGTGATTATTGATTGAAGAGCATGAGGGATATAACCTGCGTGCCTTAAATAACCTTTTCCAAGCCAAACTAGAGCCCTAATTTTCGGTTATGGCCCCTGTCATGGAATTGTGCCCGACCACGAATGAGTCATGGTTCGCCCTGTATGCACCGTGGCCTTGGAGTTTTTTCCATTAAAAGAGTGGCTCTTCTCTCCCCATGTTGAATATGGATAAACCATGGCCCTCCAGTCTGGAAATTGTTTAAGAAGACCAACCTGGCCTGTTTTTTTATGACTTGGGTTTTGTTGGATGGTTGTATAATTGTCGACTCTTTTGAGAATAGGCTTGCCCAGTTGGTCGTATGACAGTTGTGTTGGTTGATATATAGTCACTGACTCGGTTATAATAGTGGTAAACCCTACATTACCAGTTTCACTTTCAATGCACACTGTTACTCTCCTTATGTTGATAGCTAAATATTTTTAATGGAAAAGGGGTTCTTCCCTGATTCGATTGGATGCGTGGGTATGAGTAATTTCCACAAATTGTTTGGTCGTTATTTTTTTAAGACAATGAAGAGTTGTTTGATAGATACACAGTCACTGGTATTTGCACTAATGATTATTTGAATGTTCAGCTAGTGTTGGTTTTCTAACTGATTCCTTTTACTGTCTGAGTTATTGACCCAGGGTTCATGTCTTTCAGGTTTCCAACAAAGCCTCTAAAACTATCAACCCTCCTGGTAAACCAAAAGGCAACACACCGCACATAGTGCATTGTGCAGTCTCACCCGGGATAGATTTAAATGGGTGGTTATAAGACTCATGTGTTTACAGCCTAGGATTGAGTATGCGATAGGGGATGGTTAATATGAGCCATTTACTATGAATCATGACTGCAATCTACTAGTACTCACGGGGTTGCATCTATCATTCACGTTTTATTTCCTTGAACAACACAATCGTATTCCGCAACAATGCATTAACTCATTCATTAAGCATAAAAATTAACTGTTGACAACAAATAAATATATACATACATTCATCACATTACACATATATTACCATGGTTCACCCCCTGCCAGGCTACGTCCAAAAAGATTTGGCTCTTGGCTCTTTTATTATGATAGTTCTGCATCTCCAGTGTCGCGTGCTTACAATTCCCTTTGAAGGGTAAGATCTGTATGAGGCGACCTAGATCGCACCAGGCTCCTCAGTTTGTGATCTAATCCTCAAATATTCCTCCTCTCCTCTGTTCTTAGCTCAACAGCTTACAAAATTGGTCCATAACCATATTACATAACGCATCAAATCGTACATAGCTATGCTAGAGAATTACAAAAAATGAACTAATACAAAAGCGAATCAACCTCTTTATGATACTTGCGTATATCTATTTATATATATCGGGCTCTTCAACCATTTAAAATGTATTACCAAAACCCTAACCCTACCGGCGTTAGGTCTTCCTCCCATGCACACGTGTTGTTCTTCCTCTAGCTGTCGTTTTTCTTGTGCACGCTTTCTTGCATGCACATGTGTTGTGTTACCTTCCAGCTGTTACTTCTGTTTTTGCGTGCTTTATTCCCCAAGATCATCCTTCTTTCCAATTTGTCATGGTGCCAACAGACCCCCAACACTGACATGCAACTCATCCCGAGTCACCTAATCCTTTTGAGATTCTTCGATCTCCTTGGTGATCGTCTGGAGATTTTCCTTGAGATCTACTGCTTTTGTCAGTGCCTGCACGGTCTTCTCCTTGATGGTGTCTACTACATGAACTACCACTTCATCACTCAACAATCCTGCACATTTGGTTTGGATCCGTGCTATCTGTGTTTTAGCTCCTTCTGCCTGTGCGAGTATTTCTGCTACCCATTCTTGTAGTGGCTCTATTTGAGCCTGACACTCCTGTTTCCATGTTTGCATAGTGATAACTTCTGCCTGCATCTTATTTATCTCCTGCGTCCCTTTGACTCGTTCTGGGATTGGTATGGTCTTCTGACTCTGTTTGAATTCTTGGATCGTTGCATTGATCCTTTCCTCTTCCTTGTCCCAGCGTTGGACCTGTGGATCCTACTCCAACTTTCTCTAAAGTTGCATTGCTTTATTGAGCAATTTAGTTACTATGCTAACCTACTATTCCATCTACTACAGCTGCGCTGTTGCTTCCTGCTTCCTTTTCTCCTTCACTTCCGGTGGAGTGGTTGGTGTGAGATGTTCGTGGAGATTCTTGATCTCTTTCTGATATTGATCAATTTCCTTCACAATCTGGTCAAACTTTCCTTCTATAGAGAGTTCATTCCCTTGCGCGGTGCTTGGGAGTTTCTCAAAAACTCCTCCCACTCTTCGTTCCAGTTCATTCCTGCATTCTTTTTCCTCTTGAGTTTCGAGCTTGGCCTGCTCACAGAATTTTTCCAGCGCCTCACGCTTCTTTGTTGCTTGTTGTAGCTTGACTAAGTTTTTATGTGCACGAGACTGTACCTCGTGGTCGACACTAACCTGCAATTTATTCTTTTTGCAGTTTATCCCTGTGATGCGTTGCATGATCAAAATCTTCTGCTAAGCAATCCTGGACCATTCAGGTGATCATTTCCCCATCATCCTCTGTGATTGTATAGTCTGGTGATGCTCGTTGCACCTTTGATTTCTTGTGTGCGTCTCCTTCATGTGTGACTGGTCTCTTATTTCCCCCTGGTTCCTATGTGATGGGGTTTGGGGCGGTCTCTTGCATTCCCTTAGCTTGTTTCGGTTGTCCATTGGTTGGCTGTGTAGTCTCTTACTTCCCCTTCTAGGCCCCTATCTGATTGGACCCTTCATCTACAAGAGTTAGCTTGCCTTGGCTCCTTCATGGTTTCTTGGGCACTTGGATTTCCGGAGGCTGTGTTTCCACCTGTTTTGCCTCTCCTTCTGTTGTTGTTTCTGGTACTTCCCGAGTAATGTTTGGGATCCTCCATTAATCAGGACATTTTCTGATGACCATGTTGATATCACCCTCTGTGATGTAGTAGCGCATTTGTAGCCACTGTTTATTTGGGTCCTGGCTTGGTTGTATCCACATTGTCTGTCTTGTGGCCCATAAATTGGCGATGTCTGCATATCACGCTATAGCCTCTGGTGTTATTCTCCATGATCGGTTGATAGCTTCCTATATGTCCTGTAGGTATGCTTCGAATATGAACATGTTCTCCCTCTTATGCCTGGCCTATGGTCCGGATCTCAGTAAGAGGTATCTCACTCTTGCTGGCTGTGGTCTGGTACAAAAGATCACATACCCTGGTTCTCGCCATCCCATGAAGGCTATTAGGGTAATCAACCACGAGTAATGAAACTCTATGCTTAGGTCCTACAAATCCTTGCAATAATGTTGAAATAATTTCAATAGATATGGTGCCCAACTCATAGAGATGCCTTCTGTGCATTGAGATACAACTACAATGACTCCTGCTGGTACCTCCTCTTTGCGGCATTTTCTGAGAAATTTGCAGGATAAGATATTTGCACCCAGTTGTGTAGTTGCGTTGTTGATTCGTTTGATTATGATGCCCCTCGTCCCTCTGGCAGTGCCATATTTCTTCTTCATTTATTTTTCCAACGCTTTCTCCTTGTATTTGTCATCCAGAATCAATGCGAGATCCATACCCTAGGTTGGTAACCTTGTGATTTGTGCGATAAGCTTCACAGTTATGGGGATGGGTTTGTCTAGCCATATGTCCCCTCGATGTGTGACTGCTAATAGTTTCTTGACGCATGCTATCACATACTGGCCTTTGCCAAAATGTGGTAGCTTCAACAAACCTAAGATTCCTGTTCTTTCCATCCCAGCCACCCATTGGTGTGGCTGAATAATCGTTTCTCCAAGTGTGTTTACGGTTATTGTCTTCATGAAGACCCTTTGTGCAAGTTCCAGGAACTTGGTTTCTTCAAATACATCATGGTAGAAATACTTGAGCTTCTCGACATGACCCAATAGCTTCGGTTCTATCTGTACTACAACTGGTATGTGTGGTAGAATAATTTATGTTGCAAGTTTCTTACGAGGTGAGATCGATATCTGAATTCTGTCTTCCTATTGTGGTGGTTGGTTTGAAGTTCCAATAACTTCCGGTTGTTCCCCTATGATCCATTCTAGCCAAGCTGAGGCATTGGCAGCGATATCCTCTGCTGGTTGACCTGAGATGGTCGTTTGACACTCGGCTAGTTGCGCTGGTGCATCCAGATTTTATGTCGTTCCATTAACTTTCAGGGCTTCTTCGGTGATTTTTCACTGCACTTCCTATTGGGTTTCCACTTCCTCATTCTGAGGTCCCTGTGCCACTGCTGGCATATCCACTTTCATGGCCTCTGCTTGTAGCTACTGAATTTCTTCCAGTATCGGTGTAGAGTGCATCGATATCCTCTCGGGGGATGAGATTTCATCGATGTCGACGATCTCCGGTTACTGTTGTTTATTCTCTTCTAGCGGTCCTCGTGACCTAGTTTGTACCTTGGTTGGTCTGGCTGTTTGAATTTATTTTTCGGGCTTCGGTGGTGCCATAGTGGTGATTGTCAAACATTTGCTAAGTTTGAATGACTTCTGGGAGTTCTATGGTATCGCTCTGGTAGTTCCAGCTGCTATTGTTCTCGCTTTGTTTTCCTTTCGTGAATATACTAGTTGCTCCCATGCTCGTGTGTTCTATGGGATGGTCACAAATCTTGTCGAGGATGCTTCCTCCATTATGTGTTTAATGCATCATAACTATGGGTTCAATGCATCTTTGGTGGTTTCATACTTTTCATTATGTTTGCTTTGTCGTCTCCTGTTGGCATGTTTAATGTGATGTCCCATTGATCCTTTCTGTCCTTTAATTCCGCTTAGTGTTGTCCTGTCATACTACTTTTTCCGACTTTCCATTTCCCGCTTGTTTTTCCTCTGCATGTAACCGTTGTTCCTACCTTTTATGTATTTGTATTTCAAACTTCATGTGGCCTTTCTCTCTCTGACGTGCTACGTGCTTTTTAGTTTTTTTTCCTTTTTTTTCTCTTTTTTCTTTTATTTTTTTTTTTTTTTCTTACTACATGGTTGGTGGTCGACTGTCCTTATACAACTTTAGTTGGCTCCCGTTGATTATTCCTCTGAGGTTTGTGCTTGCTAAATCTCTTAATTGTATAGCTCCTCTATTTGTAACATATTTTACCTCATATGGTCCTAACCAATGCATTCTGAGCTTCCTCGGGTGCTGAAACGACTTGTTGTCGTAGAGAAGTACTAGATCTCCTTCCTTAAACATTTTCTTCTTGATGTGTCGATCGTGCCAAGCTTTGTCTCTAGCTTTCTACACTTGTTGATGGAATCCTGCTAGGATTCGGTCTTCCTCCATTGACAATAATTGATTCAGTCTTTCCTGTACTGCGCCTCGTTCTGTCATCTATGTGATAGATTCTACGCATAAGCTGGGTACTAAACATTCTAATGGAACTATGGCTTCTTGGCCATAGAATAGCTTGAATGGTGTGTGCCCTGTTAAATTTTTGCAGGTGGTCCTGTATGCCCATAATACTGCTGGTACTTTGAGGTCCCAATCGTATTTGTTGACGTTACAGATCTTTGTTGGTGCGTTCTCCAGAATTTTGTTGAATGCTTCTACCGTGCCATTTGCATGTGGGTGATACAATGTGCTATTCTAATGATGAACTTAAAAATCTTCAGTCAGTGCGTGGATGGTGTTGTTTATGAAGTGCGTGCCTTGGTCGCTCATCAAAAATCTTGGGCACCCAAATATAGTGATGACTTGTTCGAACAAGAAGTGTGCAACTGTCTTTGTGCTACAATCTTTTACTGGTGCAGCTTCCGCCCATCTTGTTAGGTGTTTTGTCGTGGTGATAATGTATCTTGCCCCTGTTCTTTTGGATGGTGGGTTAATTGGTCCCACAAAGTCGATTGTCCATTTATCAAATGACTATAATGTTACTTGTGGTCGTAGTGGCATCTCGTTCCTTCTGTTGGGTTTTCCTACCCTTTGACAGATATCGCATCCTTGACAGTATTCTTTTGAGTCTCTGTGAATTATTGGCCACCATAGTCCTGGGCGTAGTACCTTCTGCACAACAAATTTTCTTGCATAATTCCCTCCTGCGATTCCCTCGTGGGCTTCTGCTAAAATTATTGGTCGTTCATGCTCTAATATGTAACTTCGCAAGATGTTGTCTGTGCCCATTTTGTACAGGTGTCCTATGATCAGTTGATAGTCAGTTGCATAGACTACCAGGTTCTTCTTATGCGCAGTACCTGTGCTTAAGTACTGGATGATCTCTGGGAAGTAGTCATCAACAATCTATACTGGGAATAACTGTGCATCTGGAAATGTGTCTTCTAAATTCGTAGGTTCTTCTCCATTTGAGACCCTGGATAGGTGGTCAAGTCCCGCATTCAGTTTCCCTGATTTAACTATTACTTCAAAATCAAATTCTTGAAATAGCAGTAACCATCAACAGATTCTCCCCCCCAACACTGGCTTGTTGACTAGGTATTTTAGGGCTGAGTGATTTGTAAACATCTTAAAGTGTTTTCCCAATAGGTAATGTTTGAACTTATGTAGTGCATAGACCATAGCAAGGCCTTCTCTTTCTGTCATGTTATAGTTTTGTTCCAAGTCAGATAGCTTTCTACTCACTAACGCTATTGGATGATCCAAGTATCTTGATCCTGGTTGCACTAAGATAGCTCCCAGTGCTATCAATGATGCATCTACATGCACATGGAATGTCTTTTCCCAATCTGGAAATACTAATATCGGTGCGATAACCATACTTACCTTTATGGTATCCAAACTATTTTAACACATCATTCCATTGATACTTTGTATCCTTCCGTAACAATTTTTCCATTGGGGCTGTGATCTGTGCTTATCCTTTGATGAACTTCCTATAGTATCTTGTGTTCCCTAAGGTTTCTCGTAGCTGTCGGACTATTTTTGGTGCTAGTAAGTTAACAATGATGACGATCTTGGCCAGATCCACTAACAAGCGTTGTTTGCATACTATGTGGCCCAATAATATCCCAAACGGTGTTCCAAATATGCATTTCTTGATGTTCAGTGATATCTGGCATTGTCTACTTCTTTCTAGCATTAGTTGTAGAACTTCCACATGGTTTTTCAGCAGACTGTAAACTGTCCAGTCATCCAGGTATACTTCAAGGAACTGATGGATGAATTCTTTAAATGCTGTGATGACTACTCTGGAGAATATTGCGGGTGAATTCTTCAGTCCAAACAACATGATTGTGTACTAATAAGATCCCCATTCCGTCGTTAACGTGGTCTTGTGTCTGTCCTCCTGTGTTATCTTAATCTAATGGTAGCATGATAATCCATTAGTGAATGAGTAAGCTTCATGTCCCCCCACATTCTCTAACACTTCAGCCATGAATGGTGTAGGGAATGGGTCATGTAGGCATGCATTGTTGAACTTACTCAAGTCGACGCATATCCTAATCCCTCTTCCTTGTTTCTTGTCCCGTACTACCATCAGGCTTATCCATTCTAATTCCTCAACTGGTTCGATGATGTTGGCTTCGAGCATCCAATCGAGCTCATAATTAACTTTATGTTTATATATGGGGTTCAGTATATAGAGTCGCTATCTTATAGGTCTCGCTTCAGGTCTGAGTGGTATCTTCATCTCTCCCAGTTCTCATGCTATACCCTTCATCTCTGTAAATGTTGTGGGAAAAAGGTCATTATGTTCATGCAAAAATTCTGTGATGATTTATACTGTTTTCTCATCCCAATAGTCTCCAATGCTGTCCATTTTGGGCTACTCAGCTGACCCGATGTTAACTTTCTTTACCTTCATTGGAACGACAATGAATTCTGATTCTATGGGTGGTCCTTCCACATCTCTTTCGCCTTCTACTTCTTTGATCCGAGTGTCACGTGGGTCATCTTCATTTGGTGCTTCCTCCTGTACATGATAACATGACAGTAGTTCCTTGACTGTTTGTTTATTCTGTTGTTGCTCTTTTGTGATAAATTCTATTTCTGGTTCTTCGATGAATATTACTCTTTTGATTTGTTTGAGAGATGCGTCTATGTTGGGGTTCTCATGATCGAATGAGAAAGTGATTGTGAAGTTCTGTTGCAATGTCCTCCACATTGTAGTTCCTTTGTGCAATTCTAGGTCTGTGTACCAGTTCGCTGATATGCCCTATAAAGTATGTATGAAGTGATGAGGCCATTCCTCTGGTGGTGTCATTTTCCACATCGTTTTGCACTTCGCCAAGTGTTCCACTGGTGCCTCTTGTCCTTGGTATTTATGTTGTTTGTTGTATTCCTGTTCTACACTGAAATGTATGCATAGTAGTCGCTTACATTCATACCGGTCGGTGATGGTCTCTTTATGTGTGCCCCACCATATTGCAGGTGTGGCCTTGAGTGCTAAGTCAAGTGTTAATAGTCCTTGGTTTTCTAATACTTTGTCTTCGTATTGTGTCAAGAATGTTTCCAAGTAATTTAGTCCGTGGAAACTTGTTGGTTCTCTGATTTCTGTGCCTACCCATATTACTGCTCGGTCTATTCTTGCACATCTTTGCGTGGATACTTCATGTAGTCTCTGCTGCCAGTTTTCTAACCCGGTGTCTAAGTCTATTGCGCATGAAGTAATGCTCCACCAACTGAGTAATTCATCTGCAGTTGGGTTTACATAATCCACATCACGCGCAGTTGTTCTGTAAAACTGGTCGATCTCCTCTAAGTCCAGGAAAGTGGGTTCTACGAACCTCTCCCCTTATGATGGATCTAGTGGTGCTATGAACCTGTATTCTCCGGATTCAATGTCATTTTCCTGGTTTTCAAATTGATTATGGTCTAGTTGTCAAATTCTCAATACAGAACAAGAAGTTCCGGGTAAGGTGTTGTGTCGTCCACGATTTCAATGACTTCAAAGTATGCTTTAGTGCGCACTCCATCAATATCTACTGTCACTCCTTTTAGTCTACCTATTGGTAGGACTCTTTGCTGGTTTTCTAATTTTAATTGGACATTTGAGTATCCCAGTGTTGGATCTCCCATACATTGCTAGGTCTTCTTGGGTAGGACATTCACTTTGGATCCTAGGTCTAGTATAATGTCTCCCATGTTGAAATCTCCAATGTTAGCATTTAGTCTAAATTCCGTACTTTTTCTTCTTCTGGTGTGTAGGTGATTGAAATTTTTTGGTTCTATTTTTTCTTCCATCTCGCTGCTACATTTTTCTAGTATGTTTTGCAATATTTTCATAGATGAAGGATCACTTAATACTTTCATGCTTGATTGCAAAAAACCTTTAATTGTACTTACTTATCCCTTGGGCTGCATTCCGTTGGTATGATCCAATGAAGGAGACATCTCATATTCTGGGGCTTCCTTGAATAGTTGTGTAGTTGAAGTCGACGCTGTGTCCTCCTTCTGAAATTATTGTCTGGCTTCCTTAAAAGTCTTCTTGTCTTTTGGTGCGTCGAACTACTTTCTTGGTTCAATGTTCTTCTTTACCCATTGGTTCTGTGCTGGTTCTTGTCGAGCTGCATCACTTCCTGTTTTGGTTCCTCCACGAGTGACTATATTGATGTTTCATCCGTCATCCCTAGCTTTGGTTGAAATCCACTAGACATTATGATTGTTCTGGATCCTCTTTTCCTGAATGTTCACTAGTAGTGTTAGACATTCCTCTGTATCATGGTCTGATGCGCGACAATACATACAAGTTGCTGGTGGAAGTGGACATTCTCGTGCATAATGTGCCGGTTGCTAACAATTATGACAGGTGATTGGTCCACTACCGCGACTAAAACCTCCCCTGGCTCATCCTTCTCCTCAGTAGCCTGCTCGATCACCTCTTGGTGTGTTATACTGTGGTGCCTGATTATACTACGTGCTATTGTACTGGGGTTGTGTCAGGTTGTATTGCAACTACACATTATTGTATGGTTGCTGTGCAGTATTGTACTACTACTGTGCAGTATTGTATGGAGCTGGGGATTGATTGAACTGTGGTGTTTCTTTCCCAATCATCATTTAGGCATGTACCCTATATGCATCTAATGTTATTTCCCGCATCAGCTCCATAGTTCTACAATCTTTATTGTCATGGCCTACTGACTTACAAAAGGTGCAATATGAATTCTTCGGAACTGTTTGGTATTTCTACATCATCGTGCAATGATAAGGGTCATGGACCGGTTTCTTGTATATCTTGCACCATAATCCTCCTCATGGTATCGAATTTGGCATACCTGTTGCTATATATTGCACGAATGTTGGGAATTCGTTCTTGTGGTGTCCTTCCATCTTGCATGTGGTGCACCAAACGACTTCTCGTTTGTCCTTGTTCTTATTCTGGTTCAACTGAAATGTTATATTATTCAAATCCTTCTTCAATTCCTCAATGGCTGGGTCTGTCTGCTGGTACTGGTTCTCTTCCAGTTGCAAGGCTGCCTGCAGAGCCTCTGTCTGCGTTTGGAATTTCTATTGTCATAAGGGATATTTTAAGTGTGCGAGTAGTGAGTTGACAAACAGGTGTTGATGTTGCATCTCGGTCATAAGGTATTTTAGTTTTCCCTTTAATCACTTGAATCTCTGGTCGATCTCCCATACAGACTCTCCTGGTTTCTGTCTTATCTTGATCATCTCGTTCATGTACTGATCCTCTAATACCAGCTTCTGGAATTCATTAATTAGTAGCTTCTTAATGTCTGACAGTTTTCTCGTCGTCCCAGGGGCACTGTTTGTGTCTAGACTCATGTACCAGTCTAGTGCGCGGTCTCTTAGCATAATCTCTAGCTGCGTGAGTTTGGTATATTCATCAGTGATCAATTTTTCCTCCTAGATCTTTGCACAGATGAACAAATGCTTCTCCGGGTCTTCTGCTGCTTCCCCTTGAAATTCTGGTAATCTGATAGTGGGATCGTGTCTTGCCATTCTGAATACTGAACTACATCCTCCACCGTGCGGTGTAGATACTTGACTAGTGCTACCTGAACTGGCTCCTCTAGTTGTTTATCCTAGTGTAGATGTACTTCTTGCTGTCAAACTTCCTCCGAACTTCGATTGTCTAAACAATGGTGTTATTCTTGGTGTATTAGTCACACATGGGTTTATGGGTTCCACATTGACATTAATATGGATAGGATGGCTTACTTGTCCTCCCATTCTTAGGCCTCTCGTCCTCCTCTCATACGTTGCATGCATGATTTCCTCAATCTGCTCCACAACTTGAATATCCTCTACCTCTTCCTCATCGCTCGCCAAGCCTTCCCTCGTGGATACAGATCTCTTCTTGATATTCACCTTATATTGGTAGGGTACTCCGATACACGTCGTTCCTGATGACGCCAAGATCCACTTGAGCTGGTCGTCATCCATCATGATCGGGTCCAAGGGTTTCTCCTCCTTCTTGCCTTTCTCCTCACCTCCTTCCATTTATCCTCTCTCTGTCAGTGTTTCCCCCCTTCCCCCATGCACTCAGGGAAGTTTACTTGTCTGATTCCATTGTCATTATGCCTTTGTTATATAAATATATCCTAATAGAAGTATATAGGGATTGAATGTACCTTCCTCGAGGTCCACGTAGAAATTATTGCTCTGCTGCGTTGTATGACTTTGCTATGTCAACTGTAAATTCGGTGATGAAGCCTGCCACAACACTGCCAAGCCAAAAGTCTACTGTGTGGGTGAATTTGTTGTTCACCTGCTGTAACTGCTCAATCTGTACCTAGGTCCAATCTAGTTGGCATATCCGGTTCATCGCATGGTTATCCTTTAACCTTAGTATCCATTCCTGTAGTAGATGCAGAAAATCATAGAAAAAGACTTCATGTAAATCAATAAATATGTATTTATCCAGATATTTGCGAGGTGTGATTTTAGGGCTTCTATTGTCTTTCTGGTCAAACTCTAGCTCTTTGGTTCTCAACCAACCTTCGATTTCTTCTTTCGTGGGGTTCCACGGTCTCAACATTCCCTTCTAATGGCCCATGGGTCTTCTTGTTTTGCTCGTTCTTTTCTTGTTCAATTTATCTCGTCTACTCAGTCCTCTCTTGTTCCTTCTAACACAACAATGGAACCATTTGTTGGTTTTCTAACTTCTTCCTTTTATTGTCTGAGTTATTGACCCAAGGTTCATGTCTTTTGGGTTTCCAACAAATCCTCTAAAACTATCGGCCCTCCTGGTAAACCAAAAGGCAACATAGCACACAGAGTGCACTGCGCAGTCTCACTCGAGATAGTTTTAAATGGGTGGTTATGAGACTCGGGTGTTTACAGTCTAGGATTGAGTATGAGATAGGGGATGGTTAATACGAGCCATTTACTATGAATCATGATTGAAATATACTAGTACTCACGGGGTTGCATCTATCCTTCATGGTTTATTTCCCCGAACAACACAATCGTATTCCACAACAATGCATTAACTTATTCATTAAGCATAACAATTAACTGCTGACAACAAATAAAGATATAAATGCATTCATTACATTACACAGATATTACCATGGTTCACCCCCTCCTGGGCTACGTCCACAAAGATTTGTCTCTTGGCTCTTTTATTATGGTAGTTTTGCATCTCCAGTGCCGCGTGCTTACAATTCCCTATGAAGGGTAAGATCTGTATGAGGCGAACTAGATCGCACCAGGATCCTCAACCTGCGATTTAATCCTCAGATATTCCTCCTCTCCTCTTGTCTTAGCTTGACATCTTACAAAATTGGTCCATAACCATATTACATAACGCATCAACTCGTACATAGCTATGCTAGATCATTACAAAAAATGAACTAATACAAAAGCAAATCAACCTCTCTATGATACCTGGGTATCTCTATTTATATATATCGGGCTCTTCAACCATTTACAATGTATTACCAAAACCCTAACCCTACCAATTTTAGGTCTTCCTCCCATGCACGCGTGTTGTTATTCCTCCAACTGTCGTTTTCCTTGTGCACGCTTTCTTGCATGCACATGTGCTGTGTTACCTTCTAGCTGTTACTTCCGTTTCTGCATGCTTTCTTCCCCACAATCATCCTTCTTTCCACTTTGGCTTGGTGCCAACAACTAGCATTGGTGAAAATGATTGACATTTCTCATGTCACGTTGTGTGTTTTCAAAATAAATAATGTTCGTGATAATTGTGGTTTCCTTTTGGGGCCGAACAATTATTGAACTGGATGACTTTGAGAACTACATACTTATGATTGTTTGATTGTTTAAGCCTGAAATTGCACAACATAATTGATCACAGTTGGACTAAATTGAAGTAATATTGTGTTGGGTCGATGACTCAACAATGAATTGAGCTATTTCCGTGACTATGTGTTTGGTTCTGTAAAATGGAAATATTGCATCGTTTTTTGGATGCTTGCACAATGTGTATTGTATGGGTATCTTGGGTTTCATAGAGTTTTAATCATGTTTATCGATCATTGGTTATAAAGGGCATGTTGTCAAGACTTTTGTCATGTTGGATGGGTGGCCCAACTCTTTAAGCCACATTGAATTGTTTTTTTTTACAGTGGCAGAATTACATTGCTTGGGCAAGTTACCCTGTGCATAGCTCGTGTCTAAACGATGGTTGTTGGTTGTATGTTTGAATATCAATTTGGGTTGCAGTTTGATCTTGGTTCTTTGGTTTATGCCTATATATATGTTAACAAATATCATGGCATTTTGATGGACCCGATTGCAGTGATAGCGACTTCATTGTTAATTTGAAAACATGATTTTTGAGTATTAGGGTGGATTGAAGAAATACATGGGCAGTGGTTGATTTTG
>JZKD02S2017728.1:914191-929033 GCA_000966675.3 Picea glauca | reverse complement strand
TGATCATGCTGCTATTAAATATATAATGAACAAACGAATCACCAATGGCAGGGTCACTAGATGGTTTATTTTACTGCAAGGATTTGATATTACATTCTAGATAAACCAAGAAAAGATAATGTAGTTGCTGAATTTCTTTCTGGAATACTATCTAATGAGAATGAACCTCAAGTACAATATTTCTTTCCAGATGAACATATTTTTTCAGTGTCTACTAACTCACCTTGGTTTGTAGATATTGTTAAATTTTTGGCTGCAGGTAGGCTTTCGCATCATTTGACTTCTAAAGAACGACAAAGTGTAGTCAGAAAAAGTGAATATTTTCATGGATTGATGGCTACCTCTTCTACATTGGGCCTGATTTTATTATCATAAGATGTGTATGAGAGGAATAAGTCCATGAAGTACTAAAATTTTTCCATGATGGTCCATGTGGGGGAAATTTTGCAGATAAAAGGACTAGGTACAAGGTACTCCATTAGGGGTATTATTGGCCCACACTTTTCAAATACATCAAAGAGTATGTGAAGAGGTGCATCAATTTTCAACGCATGGGTAGACTCATACAAACATATGAAATTCCATTAAAACCACATATGGTGTTAGAAGTTTTTGACAAATGGGCCATTGATTTCATGGGAACAATAAATCCCTCTTCTCGTCGACACTCCTACATCCTCGTTTTCACTGACAATGTTACAAAATGGATGGAGGAAAAAGCACTTCTGGTAACAACCGAACATGCAATCGTAGAGTTTCTCCATGAATAAATATTAGTAAGGTTCATGATACCATGAGAGATAGTGATAGACAGAGGAACTCAATTCACATCACAACTTGTCAAAGACCTAATGTACAACTACAAGATCAATCAGATAGTAACAACAACAATACATCACCCACATGAAAATGGAAAAGTGGAGGGACTAATAAGTTCCTTGAGTCCATCATCACTAAAACTGTCATATTACTTGTCAAGGATTGGGCTGCTAGAATCCATAAATCTTTATGGGCCTACAGAACCACCTAGAGGACTACTACAGGATGCACACCTTATGATTTAGTATATGGAAAAAGAGTACTATTTCCCATTGATACAAAAATCTAGATACTTAGGGCAACAATGCAACTTGGGATGGACCTATCAAAGGCTCAGAAACAAATACTTCTTCAAATTAATAAGTTAGACGAGCTACAACAAGATTCCCTACACCAAGACACACTGATACAACACCAAAGGGACAAATGGAATGATACGTTTATCAAGAAGAAAATGTTCAAAGATGGCGACTGAGAATTATTATTTGATTTTAGGTTCAAGGAATTCATAAGAAAATTTCGCACCAGATGGCTCGGTCCACATGAGATTGATATAGTTTATGACAATGGGGCCATCAAACTATGTAGTATAGATGAATACATAATTACTCTAATGACTAATGAACATATACTTCTCCTATATCACCAAACCTTATCAAAGGAATCCTTTTAGAGTAAGTTTGTAAGTGGATGTCCCGACAGTGATGTGAAAACCAACCTAGCTGGTGCATTAAAAAAAAGAATTCAGAATAAACAAGAAGAGAACTTCACTGTTTCGTGATGGTTATGTTAGGATCCTTCTCAACAAATTATAAATAAATCCTTGATTGTTTTCTAATGATCTCTTTTTTTAGGATATGCAGGGGAAAAAGATGTTGCTACAACCCATGTGGTT
Source organism: Picea glauca (assembly GCA_000966675.3). NCBI lineage: Eukaryota > Viridiplantae > Streptophyta > Pinopsida > Pinales > Pinaceae > Picea > Picea glauca. The sequence continues at coordinate 927,319 of JZKD02S2017728.1, read as the reverse complement.
TCAATTCCTATTGTTTCAACTCCGATTGGTGCAACTCATGTGGCTACAATTCATGTTGCTGCAACTCCTTTTTCTATAATTCTCTTTGCTACAACCACTCCTTTTGCTGAAACTCTCTTTGATGAAACCATTCCCTTTTCTGCAACTCTCTTTTCCACAATCACTCCCATTGTTGCAACTCTTGTTGCTGCAATTCCCACTGTTGTAAATTTCTTTGCTGCAATTTTTGTTGCAGCAACTCTTGTTGCTGCAATTCCCATTTCCACAATTCTCTTCTTTGCAATTCCTTTTTCTACAATTCCCATTGTTGCAATCCCTGTTACTCAATCCCCCTTGTCATTTCCCTTTGCTGCTACTCCAATGAAAAATTTCCCCTACTTTCCAAAAAAAATAAAACCTTTCCCTTCCCATTCCCTTTGTTTCCACTCCACTAACAACTTTCCCTCATTTTTCAAAACCTTAACCCTTTCATTTTGGATGTTGCAAATTCGTTTCTGTGACTCACATCGCTGCAACTCCGCTTGTAGCTTTATCTCATTTTTTTACTTTTCACCCATACCTTTCTCCCACACCACCGATGTTGCAATTCTTGTCTACACCACTGAGTTGCATCGCTAGTGATACAACTTTGTCGCCGTAACTCTCATTGCTACGACTATGCTTGTAGCTTCCACTTCAGAAGCATCGTTGTTCCTGCACTTCCAATCAACAAAACTAACAATGTCGATGCTGCAATTATGGTTAGGATCGTTTATGTGACTCTGCCCTCCACCACAACAAATCTGTCAACACCATACTCATACAACCACTCCAAGTAAGACACGACAGGTACAAGTTCCAATAAGAATTTGTAATGAGTATTTTTATTGACATTTGTCTATTATCATTCCTCCATAACTGTCACCTCAGACCATCATTTCTATATTCAACACCTTCCACTTTCATACCCAACAAATGTTTTCTGCAATTCAAAATTCTCCACCTGAGTAACACACATCTCCCCCGAAAACACAAGAAAATAGAGTTAGATGGGAGAAGGAACCATGGGAGGTTCTTTGATACACAGGGATCTAACCAAAACATTGTTACTAGAGGTCTATGACAATATCAGACAGATTATGGAATGAGTTGGTTGGATGGAATATGTGCTATGCTACAAGGATATGACTATGAGGTTTCTTTGGAATTCTCCTTGAATTACAGATCCGAACACTCCACAGTATCTAGTGCATAGATATAAGTCACTAAAGAAACACTGGTAGAATTCACGGGCCTACTGAGAATAGGTGAGAGATGGTACACTAGATGAAATTCATGGCCTGAAGTTATAAAGAAATTCCTCAAGCCTACATAGGATTTAGTGAATAAAGGTACATGTTTTAAATGCTAGTCTTTTCCACACCCTTGGGAAGATGTGGCTATTTTTTTGTAGCGATAATTCACTTGCGAAGGTCACTATGGAGCCATATTTGTTTAGCATATCCAATTTCTCTACCATCTATGCCACAACTAACCAATCAACATGCCATACTTTTTGTTCCAGACACTGCAGACTATGGAAACACTCGTCCAACGAGAAAAGAACCCTAGAGAAACCATATGAAACCATGACCTTATTAAGATCTTGGTGGAAAATGCACTACATAAGGAAGGCCACACCCAGAACAACATCGTTTGGTCACCTATTATACTCGTAGAGAGTGAAGTGGCTACACTTCATGCAAATCAATAGTAAACACCTTCACTTTTGGCACCATAAGGGGTCGCGATTGCGACTCCTCCACCAGAAACCAATACCACAGATAAGGTGAGTCCATATATTGTAACTCATCCACAAGGGAGCAGTGCCACTAATACATGAAGCCCAACTATTATGACTCCTCCACCAAAGAAATCCAGGAGGTCAACCAGGAAAAGGGGCTATCTTGATGAAACTCCAGTGGAACAAGACCATGACAGTGACATTGAGGTAATCGCTACCAAGCCCCCTATGAAGAGAGTTAGAGAGTTTATGAAAAGGAAAACCCCCATTCCAAGGAAACAAAGAACTAGCCATGCGACTGCAACTCAATGAAAAAGGGGAACTACTGATAAGAAAGAACAAGTCCAGGAAGAGCACCGAGAAATAGAGGAAACCCTCCACTGACACATAGGAACCAATAGAGGTTATCAAATTAGAAGCCGATGAGGCCTTGGATGACACACAAGAACCATACGAAGGCACTCTCAGAGAAGGAATTACCGCTCTCTTGGCAACATATTCAGATGAAGAAGAGCTAGAGGCACAAGCCCCCATTGACCCAAAAGAACCAATGGGTATCCCTTTTGAGGAATAGGTTGAACATGAGGATGAGGGTCTATCACAAAATGAGGAACATGTGACAATGATTCATTCTACCAAGTCTCAAGAATTAAAGGTAGAGGCTCCTCCAGGCACCCAAGATACAACAAATAACATTCCCCATGTACACTCTCCCAAGCCTCAAGAGTCACACTTAGAGAAGCTTGAGAAAATTGGAAATACAAAAAATGAATTAGAAGTTCTCATTTATACAACAATAAACATAATTGAGGAAAAATCTTCTCATGAGAACAAACAAGAATCAATGCCTCTTGCTGAATTTGCAAGAGGAACTCTTGAGGAAACATTTGTCAATCCAGAGGAGAAGGACATATCATAACCATAAGAAACTACTGTTACAAAAGAACCAATAGGAGATTCTCTTGGGGAAAGACCCACCCAATCACAAGATTTAGACAAGGAAGGAAAATATGCAGAATAATTTGGTGTTCCAACAAGAAACACTTATGGAGACAATTCAACTCATGCACAAGAACCAGTAAGAGATTCTCTTAGGGAACGACCCGCCCACTCACAACATTTAGATAAGGAAGGAAAATATGTAGAAGAATTTGGTGGTCCAACATGAAACACTTATGGAGACAATTCAACTCATGCAAAAGAACCACAAACATAGGTTGCTACTTCAGAACAAAAAATTACTACCACATGGGTAAGAATCCCACACTCTCTACCTATTTATGCATCTTTGGTGAGAAAAAATCGGATGTTAAGAATGAAAAACTGGAAGCTACAGATCAATTTTCTATGGTGTTAGTGACCTCCATGGTAGTATTTGGTGTCACTGACCTCCATAGTCACCTTGATTCCTCTAAATTTGAGTGTTTGTTGGTTGCATGGGGATATGCAAAAATTTTGGGCTGGGGGAGATGACAGGTTCCTAAATTGGCATACTTTTAGCACTCGTCTAATACCTTTTTGCTTACCATTTTCCATTTATCACTTATTTTTTGATACTTTCCTTATCCAATTTTTCTTTACTTATCATTAAGGTATAAATATTTTCCCATATTCCATTTTAATGTTATTCTTGCATATTTCTTAAAGGAACTTGTTACTTTCATATACTAATATAGTGGCTGCAATACCTCTCTATTGCAACTCCAAGTGCACTTTATGTTGTTGCAATTCCAGACACAATCCAACTACTTCAAATACAAGTGCACTCTTTGTGTTGTAAATACAGGTAACCATTACAAGATCCAACTTATGCAACTCCAAGTGCACTCCTCATTGCTGCGATTTTGGACAACGAATGCAACTCCATGAATACTCTCTGTTTTTGCAACTTTGAGTCTACCATTGCTTCGATTCCAAGTAGGAAGTTCGCCAACAAAGAAATCAACACTACATCTGACAGTTGGGAAATGGTATTCACATAGTAAGGCAACATGAGGCAAGCAAGTGACTAAAAGAAGAATTAGTTTTCCTACCAAGTTAGCACACGCCCGATTTTCACTAAAGTTGGGAAAAATCAATGTAACTGGATGAAAAACCACATTCTCAACGCTATCCATCCATTCCTTATATAATTTTAGACATTAGTCATACTGTATAAGAAACTTAACTTCCCAAGAGCTGAGGGGGAGGAAATGATTCTAGCAATCACATTATGATGTTATTGTAACTTTTAGATTTCTGCAATATAATTTTTTTTCTTCTTATGCTCGTGTAATGATGCATTGAATGATTGTGTGATTCTGATTTCATAGCTTAGTGCCTTTTCTAAGGGGGTAGGCCCCCCTCCTTAGTTAGGTGCTACCTGTATATTAGCATAGGATTTTACTTTTCAGTTTTGTTTATTTAATTATGTAGCTGTTTTTTTTCTCAGTCTTCTGCAATTATAAAATCTAGTAGAACAATCATTACAATTCGTGTGCGATTGGTATTCAATATCTTACTATTAAATTGGAAAACTCAAACTATAATTAGGCATTGATTATATTTTTGTGAGTTATAATCATAGATGTGTTGTAGCTCTTGATTGTTGTCTTTCACATTGTTGCTACTCTCACTTTGTAGCTCTGTTGCTGCAACTCACATTGTTGCAACTCACATTACTATGATTCCTTTCATGCTGCAAGTCCATTGTTGCAACTCACGTTGTTGAAACTACGCTTGTAGCTGCACTTTATTTTGTTTACTTTTTAATTTGAGACAACTTTAGCCTTCAACAATTTAAGATTGATTAGATTTTTATTGGATGAGAAAAATCTTAATCGTTCAAAAAAACAAGATCTTCATTATACTTGAGCAAGTCACAAACAAATATTAGTATATATTTAATTTCCGCAAGTGTGATTTAATTCAATTTTTGCAGTCTGATTTCAATTTCCACAAGTATGATTTAATTCTCACAAGTGTGATTTCAGTTTCCGCAAGATTGATTTCAATTTCTACAATGTGATTTAAATTTCTGAAAGTGAAATTTTAATTTTGCAAGTGTGACGTTCCTTTCCTGCAAGTGTGACAATTGCTTCTACTAAGGAAATAATCTAGTTTGGTGACTTAATTAAGTATCTTAAACACTTGATTTGTGACCTTCAAAGTACTACAACTCCTTATCAAAAAAACACTCCAGCTTTCATACATGGTGCACAATAGTTCATAAGTAAGATACGACCTCTAATTGACAATTAAATGTACACTTTCGGTTTCTTGCTAACTAATTAGAAAGTAATTGAGATTCTGTCATTAATGTTGCACAAGTTTTTGACTGATTTTTCCTTGTCATCCAACTGTTGAAGTAACATGTCATGATCATTATTCATGTTTTAATACCTATAAAAAAATATGTAATAGATTCCCACAACATCAAATTATAGTTTTAAAATTATGTAATTCACTATTTTTTTGTATGAGTCTTTGATTAAGGTTTCATAAGATTTTGATTGATTTACCCTTGTCATTGAACACGATTTTGATTGATTTACCCTTGTAATCTAGTTGTTGAAGAAACATGTCATGATCATTCTTCATGTTTTAATACCTATAAAAAATTTAGTATTTGATTTATGCAGTAACAAATTGTTCTTTTGAAAATTGTGTTAACATCCTTTAGCTTGCTAATAGTTTCCTACTAAAATATCCCAGATCCTTGATATGGATATAAACTGCTAAATACTGGGGTCTCGACCGTGGATATGATACACTGGGGGTTTTGTTTGAGTTTCAAAGGTTTCTGGATGCATTTTGCTATGTTTAATTTTTTTATATCACGCATGCAATTATATTTGGAACCAAAATGAACTCAACAACTTCATTAAGGAAAATAACAATGATTACAAGCAATATGCAAAAAAATTAAAATAAATTTCTTCAGTTAAATATGAACATGAAGTGATGTTAACTAGAATAAAAAATATGAGAGTAAGAAATACCAATCATAACAATGGATGCATGGATATATTTCATGCACTATAGATATATTGCATGCAAGGAGAAATGTGTTGCATGCAACTGCAAATATGCTGGAAACTACTACGGAAATTGGGAAAATGTGCCTTGGTGGCTATGCTCGTCAGATTAGCCTGAAAAATATCTTAAATGAAGAACCCTTCTCCCTAAACAAATCTCCCTGTCTGTGATCTGGAATATCGGTCCTCTATTTCCTTGTTGAAACCCTAGATGGAATCCACAAAGCCCCACACACTTCCTCATCTAAATGGTGCGTTTTGGGTGTTTACCCGACATAAATCCGTGGGATATATCTCATTGAATGCGCCTTGGCCTACTCTCAACTGGGTCGGAAGGGATTTGCTTCCCCTGATCTAGTTGGTCCTAGTGATCCCTAAAGGATGGAAAATCCTCTTCAAACCCCCACACTGCAGTGGAAGAATTATACACTAGCCTGCATTGGGTCTCTCTGCTGTTGTAGATATAAACTAAAGCTCAATGAAGAACCTGTATGGTCCCTCCAACAGAATAGGGTGTGTATTCAAACACTTAAATCCATCAATGGCTATGGTTTCGTTGAGAACTCCACAAAACACAAGAAGGTTAACTTCCTCCTCTCTGGTTTCTATTTTCCAATTCAAAAATCATCATAATGACCAATTAGGTTGACTTTTCTCCCTTTATACCTCCTCTTGTATAATTCTTTGTTCGCTTACTTAATTAAATGATTTTTCTTCTAAGTTATGATTTAATGTTCACTTAAGTCATTTAAACCCCCTTTTTGTTCTAATTAGACATTCACTTTACAACTTAAGTGACTTTTTCCCTAAGTTTCACCTCAATAATTAATTAAGTCACTTAAACATCCTTTTTCCTCCTTTTACCTCTTAATTTCACTTTCATGTTAGACTTTGGTGAATGCCATTAGTTAGAGGTGTTATTCCCCTTTTTTTTCCGACTATAGTCTACAAGAACATATAGAGTACTAAGTCGCTCCCTGTAGTTACCATCACCGGGAAAGGGACATTACAATCCTCCCTTCTCAAGATTGCTTGTCCTCAAGAAACATAAAACCTCGGTGCTATAGAATCTTCTCCCCCTCCCAAGTATCATCCTCCAATGGAAGTCCCCTCCACTTGAAAAGGCACTCCCTAATAGTCCCACTCCTGAAATTGCACTCCTTGTGCTCTAGTACCTCCTCCGGTACCAACTCCAACTGAACCTACTTGTCTAATGGTGAAAACTCCTCGGAAGTAGTAATATGTTGTCCCAATTCCTTCTTAAGGAAATAAACATGGAACACATTGTGTATATTTCTACCCTCTGGTAACTCTAACTCATACACCGCCTCACTAACCCTCTTAGTGATCCTGTAGGGCCCATAGAACCTGGGTTTTAATTTTTATGCACTGCTCTTCTTTACAGAGGAATTTGTGAATGGTTGTAGTCACAGAAATACCGAATCCCCCACCTCAAATCTGCGCTCAAATCTTTGGAAATTTTCATACATATTCTGTTGGTTATGTGCTACCTGCATATTCTCCTTCAAAGTTTTGGGGATATTCTGGCTTTCCTCTATCCAGTCCTTTTCTCTTGGATCCCTGTTTTCTCCAAATAATGTCTCCAAAAATGAAGGTGTGTCGTACCCATATAAATATCTGAATGGTGTCATCCTAGTGGACATGTGATCTGTGGTGTTACAATGATACTCACCCATATGAAGCCATTTCACCCACGTGCAATGTTGTCCCCCTAAATAGTTTTGCAAATACCCCTCCACCTATTTCTTGATGATATTTGTTTATTCGTCAGTCTGTGGATGGTAACTAATACTTGTAGCCAACTCCGTTCCCACTAACTTGAATAGATCCTACAAAAAGGCACTAATAAACTGCCCATCCCTGTCACTAACTATCATCTTGGGTAGCTCGTGCAACCTGAAGACCTCCCTGAAAAATGTCTCTGCCATCTGCATGGCCTTTTCGTATGTCGATATCATGAAGAAATGTGTGAACTTGGTCAGTCTATTGACCACCAAAAAAATATAGTCCCTACCCTACACCTTGGGTAGTATTGTGATGAAATCCATGGAAATGCTCTCCCATTTATGCTTTGGAATGGGTAGAGGTTGAAGTAATCCAGTTGGGTGTGTCTACTTAGACTTGTTCCGCTGAAAAGTCACAAAATATCGGATGTGTCTCAATACATCATCCTTGAGACCCTTCCTTGAGAATATCTCTCTGATATGCATGTATGTCTTGAAGTACCGTTAATGCCTGGCTAAGGGTGAATCATGATAGGCCTTCAAAATATTTTCCTTCAAGGCAGATTCTAGAACTAAGTAGATCTGGTCCTTGTAAAAAATGACATCATCTAGTACCCAATATCTATTATATACCACTTCCCATCCATAAACTCACAGGAAAATATGTTATTTGAGTATTCCACCTACAAGTGTGCCTTCCAATATGTGCATAAGTCCATCAATGAATAACTCATTGGTCTCCTGGACAAAGAATCTGCTATGACATTCATTTTTACTTTAACATACTTAATGTCAAAGTCAAAGTCTTGGACCTTCATAACCCATTTATGTTGTCTCTCAATGAGGTCCTTCTGATCCAAGAAATATTTCAGACTGTTTTGATTCGTCTTCACCACAAATATATTGCCTACCAAATATTTTATGAATTTCATGAGTGCATGCATGATGGATAACATTTCTTTTTCATAGATGAAAATCACTAAGCTTCTGCCTCTCAAATACAATGGGGTGACCTCCCTGCATAAAAAATTCTCCAATCCCCTCCCTCAATGTGCCACACTTCAGGACAAAAGGCTGTGAAAACTCGAGAAGTGCTACAACAAGACATGTGCTCATAACCTCCTTCATTTTCTCAAAGGTGCACTATGACACCTCTGTCCAATGGAAATCACCTTTCTTTTTCAGATCGGTGAGCAGTGCTCCCAACTGAGAAAACACAAAGAATCCCATCAACTCTATGATGTTCTTGGGTGTTGGTCAATCAAGAATGGCCTTGATCTTCTCTTGATGTACTTGTACCCCCTGTCCATTGATAATGTTCCCCAGGTACAATAACTCTGTCATCTTGAATTTTCACTTGGATTATTTGGCATATAATGAATACAACTGCATAATGCTTAGAACCTCATCCAAGTGTGTCAAATTTTCTTCCCAAGTCTTACTATAAATTAGGATGTCTTCGAAGAATACCAGAAGATACTTCCACAAATATCCTCTGAAGATGTGATTCATACAATACTAGAATGTGGCCAGTGCATTGGTCAATCCAAAAGGCATGACATAAACCTCAAAATTCTCAAAATGGCATCAGAAAGTTGTCTTCTCAATATCTTGCTCCCTGATACTAATCTGACGATAATCATAGCGAATATCTATTTTGGTGAAGAAGACTACCCCATGTAGCTCGTCCATCAACTCATCGATGCATGGAATATGATATTTGTTCTTAATAGTCTTCTTATTAAGTGATCGGTAATCTATGCACATCCTCAATGTGCCATCCTTCTTCATGACCAATACAACTGATGAAGAAAAAGGACTAGTGTTGTGCCTGATGTGTCCCATCGAAAGAAATTCCTTGATTGCTTTCTCCATCTTGTCCTTGAATATTTTGGGATGTCTATATGGTGCGATGATCATTGTTGTCTCCCTCACTTATAAATCGATCATATGATCAAATCCCCTATTGGGTGGATGACCTGGTGGTATCGGTTTGAACACTGGCTCATACTTATACAAAAGTTATTTGATTTGTGGTTGATATTGCTTCCTTCCCTTTGCATCCCTTTCGCTGGTAATCAAGCACTATGCCGCATATGCTACATCCCCATGTTTGAAGATCCTCTCCATCTTGTTTGTTGTTACTTTCCATGGTGCCCTTGTATACATGCCTCTCAAAACTATCTTTGACCCATTTTCATCTCTGAATCTCATCGTCAAAGTCTAGTAGTTGAACCCAATCTCTCCTAGTGAATACAACCACTGAACATCCAATAATGCATCTGTGTTTAACAAGTCAACTACGTAGAAAGTATCTGTCACGATGTAGTTTCCTAGTTTGACTTCTAGGTCCGGTACTATGTCTAATAAATTCATGGTATAACCTTCGACCACTGCTATTGTAAACCCCTCAAATGCCTCAGTCCATAAGCCCCTCCTGGATACTGGTGTGACATCTATGAAGTTATGGGTTTCCCTGTCATATACTAATGTTGTGATGCACTGCCCCTATATGAGTTCCTTGAGTCTAATGGTGTTGAACCTAGGTACCCCTTAAAGGGTTTCTATGGTACCTCCTTTCATTGGTTTCCGTGATTTTTTCTCCCCCATGTTGTGAATATACTTGTGGTGGGGGTCTCTATGGAGGTTTTCCCTTCTCAAGTGTGGCCTCCTACTCTAAGCTACTTTCGAAAGATGGACTGATATCCTTTCCCTCTTCCCTGTCTAATACCACTTCTATACAGTGGATTTTTCCCTTTCCCATGCATCGGTGTCATGGGACCCATGGATCTCTGCATGTGGAGCATAACTTCTTCCTCGTCAATTATTTCCTGGTCTCATCATCCAATTTTTTTTCCTTTCCAATTTCTTTGAGGATTCCTCTGATCCTGATATTTCTGTGGTATAAAGGGTTTGGTGAAGGTATTATGTTTATGCACTGAGTCCTCCATGTCTCTAGTGTGCATGATATCATCCAGTAGGGTGTGATTCTTAAAATCCTTAACCAATCCCCTCAATGGATTTGTCAATTCCTCAATGAAAATCATCACCAATTGGTGCTCAGATATGTCAGAAATTACAACTGCTTTCTGCTAAAACTATGCGATGAAGGCCTCGACTAATCCGGTCTACCTCAACTGTGTCAATCCCCTGAAATGGAGCTCTAGATACCTCCTTTCAAATCTCTCCATCAAAATCTCAGTGAACTCCAAGTAGGATGTGATGTGGTTGTGACCCAAGGTCACTAGCCTATGGTACCACCACTCATGGGCTTCCCCCTCCAAATTCAATGTAATGAAACTGATAGACTTTGACTTTGAAATCTGATTGAGCTTGAGATACATGTCAATATTATGCACCCATGCTTGCGCTGAACATTTAGTTGAATCGTCAAAAGAGGGAATTGTCGATTTCCTGACTTTCTTGATAAAGTCTATGTTTTTTGGTTGCATGTTTCCCCTTTGCGCCTCCCTGGGCATGTTTTGATACTGTATCGAACAATATTCCATCAGACTCATGTCTACGTGAAACTATGGACCTAGTGCCAAGTAATATCTCCTTTAGTCTGCAAAGGGATTTGATGACACTGTCTGCCCCTATCCAGGCTCCCCTTGTCTTGGTTGTCCTATCTCAAAATGTGGGAATAAAGGTCTATGTATTCTCCCTGCTGAAGTGTAGGTACGAGTGGGTGTCATCTGTCCACTTTTACCTACTACATTCCCATTGGATCCACTCGTTCAACCTCCCTAGTGTCCTGTATGACCCATTTCGCCCCCTACTATGATAGCACCAATCATGCTCAAGTTATTCTGGATGATCTGGGAGTTAAGTGCCATCCATGTTATGGCATTCCTCATCTCTTTCTATCCTATGTCTAGGTCATTCAACACGAAACTAGTACTATGAAAAGGTTTCTCTATGCCACCTCCACTTTCCTTTGGGTAGTCCTCTCCAGGACCCATATATCTCTCATCCTCCTCCTTTGTCTCTGCTCTGATGTGGTCTTTGTATTCTATTTCAGCCTCCAAACCTAAACTAATACTGAAGGGGTTGTGGTCCCTTTTGTTCTAGTCCCTTCTATCCCTACTATGGCCTCTGTGGTAATGTACATACTCATCTCCGATGTGACCCCTACCTGATGAATGAATTTCCCCTATTCTCAAAATCACGGAGTCATGATTTAATCTTCTTCACAGGCTGGCAGGAAGAAGGATATGATACCACTGAAATATCCCAAATCCCAGATAACAGATCTGGATATAAACTGCTAAATATTGGGGTCTCAGCTGTGGATTTGATATACCAAGGTTTTAATTTTGAGTTTCAAAGGTTTCTTGAAAAGTTTTTTTGTGTTTAATTGTTTTAGATCATGCGTGCAATTATATTTCGAACCAAAACGAACTCAACAAATTCATTAAGGAAAACAATAATGATTACAATAAATAAGAGGAAAAATCGAATAAATATCTTCAGTTAGATCTGAACAAGAATCGATCTTAACTAGAATACAAAACATGAGATTGAGAAATACCAATAATAACACTAGAGGTATGGATATTATGCATGCAATATAAATCTACTGCATGCAAGGAGAAATGCACTGCATGCAACTACAAATATGCCAGAAACTACTGCTACAACTGGGAAAATGCACCCTAGTGGCTATGCTCGTTGGATCAGCCTGAAAAATATCTCAAATGAAGCCCCCTTCTCCCTAACCAATTCTACCTATCTATGATCTAGAATATCAGACCTCTCCTGCCCTGTCAGAACCCTATATGGAATCCTCAAACCCCCATGTACTTACTCAACTAAATGGTGCATTTTGGGTGTTTTGTGTTGATGTTTGGACAACATCAGGAATACATTCTTATATATATATATATATATATATATATATATATAATTTTTATAATACAATGCATAGATATACTTAGTAAATAAATAGTTACTTATTATCCAAGTGACACATCCTTTCATGGATGGTCACCATCTGTTCTATATATATGAAACTCTCATCATTGTAATAACATCAATTTTATATAAGCATTTTCTATTGTACTCATGTCTCTATGCATGGTTATTCTTCTTGTGATCTTGGTTATTATTGTTGCTATTGTTCATGGTTTATGATTCAGTTCAAGTAAATTTATAAAGTAATTGAATGTAATTGAACAAAATTAAAATCCAACATGGTATCAGAGTAGCGTTCTTGAAAGAAGACTATTGCACATGCATTGACCTTTTACAACAACTCGTCATAGCTTTCCTGCAATTCATTGTTTTGTTGCAACTGCAACTCAGACTAAAATTTCTGCACTCTTCCAACAACCATGGTGAATCGTATTTTGGTGGAAGATAGGCTTGATGGAACAACCAACTTTAGTTCTTGGAAATATAGATTTCTCATCACTCTAGAAGAGAGTGAACTAATGAAGTGCATTGAACAAGTTGTACCAGAATCAACTGATGATGCAAAACAATCACAATGGAGGAAGAATGATGCAAAAGCCAGAAAAATCATCATCTATTCTGTGAGAGACCATTTAATCCCTCACATATCCAACTTGAAGACATATAAGTAGATGTACGATGCCTTGAAGAA
>JZKD02S2017728.1:891982-914181 GCA_000966675.3 Picea glauca | reverse complement strand
TATTTATGATAAGGAAGTTTTTGCTGGGTTTTCTTCCCTTAGAGGGTTTCCCAGGATAAATGTTGTGTCTCTTGTGAATGCGTGTTTCTCAGTGATCTTGTTCTTATGATGCTCTTATCTATTGAAATGCAAAGAAATATAATAATGGCATAAACATTAACACACTCAAGTCATTTAAACCCCCTTTTTATTCTAATTAGACGTTCACTTTACCGCTTAAGTGAATTTTTCCCTAAGTTCCACCTCAATAATTAATTAAGTCACTTAAACCTCATTTTTCCTCCTTATTGTCACTTTCATTTTAGACCTTGGTGAATGACATTAGTTAGAGGTGTTATTCCCCTTTTTGTTTCGACTATAGTCTACGGGAACAGATAGACTACTAAGTCGCTCCCTCTAGTAACCATCACTAAGAAAGGGACATTACACCTACAATGAAGTAATTTGGTTTGATCCTCATTAAGTTTGGAAAAAAATCTTTCTTTGGAACACATTTAGGAGAATCTCATTTTTAAATAAGGACTTAAATAACTCTAACACAAGGTCATCTTTAAGTTTTCAATATTTCCTAATCTTTTAAGCCATTTCTCCCCATTTCTTATCATTAATGAGTTCCTTGTTATCTCCATTTCTTGTCCTCCCTTAATGGGTTCCTTGTTATCTTCATTACGAGTCATCCATACACCTTGTACACAAAGATTATCTGTCATATTCAAATTTTATAAAATTTGTGTTGTAAATTTTAGTAAGCATCCTTAACATAATGAATGAACCAAATAACGATTTTGACAATTTAATCACAATGTTCAAAATTAAAACAATTAGTAAATACCTTTAAGCTTTTGGTTGATTTAGACCTAGCTAAGTCAAGGAGTTGCTCCCTTGTTCCTTTTCCAAACTTCCCAAAACTGAATGCTTTTCCTCCCAACTAGCTAGGAAGACCCTCTCCGACTCCCTAGCTCTTAAAAATCCTGGTGGTTTCCTGGCCCCCAAGCCCAAAATTCCCAGAAACAAGTTCAATCTTGTATAAGTCCACAATTTCCAGAACACTAACTTCTTTCTCTCCCAAAATTCCTGCTCCTGCCCTCTCCAAAATAAAAATATCTCTCCAACATGAAATCCCTGCCCTTATCCCTCCCATCCACCACCTTCCTTTCCCGAAACCCCCTCCTGACATGCCTTATCCCTCCTTAACTTTCATTCCTCCTTCATAAATTCTTTATCAACTACTATCCTTTCCAACGATACAGAATCACAAACATTCCACTAAAATAATTATTTCATTTATTTAATTATATTATTTAATCCATTAATTGAATTGCAATCAAACCTAACTAACTAATTAATATAATTGAATTAATTACATTAATGAGTTTAGTTACTTTGGTTAACTTCATTTCATTAATGAATTTAATTACATTACTCATTTTTTGTTAATTAAATCCATTTGGGGTGTTACATACACCCACCCTCTAAGAAACTTCATCCTGAAGTTATGGTCATTCACAATATAAGGATAATAATAGTAGGGTTCATACATCTAGATCATATAATCAACATCATTAATTTAATACATTCATAAATACTAATGTACATGTGCAAGGAATGTATGCGTAGCTAGTGCATACATAGCTCGTGCGTGTACTAATGACAATAATTAACACATCTAATGCAATTCTTGTATGCTTCCAATCCAATCAACAACGAAATTAACTTCATAATGGATAAATCAACCATGTACAGTATTAGTATAATCCTTCAATTGTAAAAATTTAGTGCAAAACAACATTTGCCTAGATAATTGTAATTAAATCAAGCATTTTCTATTAAAGAACATAGAGTAAGTCAAACACTTCTTCTTTAAGATTAAAACCCCATATATTCTCAAATACTTCTAACACCTTGCCTTCTTAACCTACTTCCATCTTCCATCCCTATCCTTCCTCTGTTGGACTATCTTGGAGTGTCAACTATATTGACCTAACTCCAGATAGAACTCGTAAGCAGAATTATCAACTATCTTAACCAAGTTTCCCCAATAGACAACTGGTAATCATCATCACACATCCAGGAGAGTGTGACCTAACACCATCCTCTCATGACTACATGTTTCAAAGGATACACGGTGGGAAATGCCTCCACCCCTCCCTAATAGAACTAGGGTCAATACCCTATCCCGACCAATATGGTGGTGCTATGTTGTTGAGAATTTTTTCATCGTATATTCAGTTTCAGGCAATATCACTACCTAAAAAACCTACACTTTCCCACACGTCATAGCAGTGTAGTTGAACCAACACAATTTAATGTAAAAAATATTAATTTCATATCATTTCTCGGTCTATGTTCATGTTAGAATAATAGTTGTGCTCGTTTCACTGTAGACAATATAACAATATTGTCACCCAACCATAGGGATAGAGGCCAACCTTGAGCACCTTAACCTTGACAGACATAATAATTCCATAAGGAAACCCTAGAACCAATAGCCAATCAAGGTAGCATACCTCTCTCCCAAGCCAGCATACCAAGCAGAAAGTCCAAACCATAACCAGGTAGAAAGTCCAACCATAACCAAAGACCAAGTCACCACTGAAATAGTTGTATCTCTCCTCTAGTCATGCGAACCACTTGTCCTTATGTAGTTATGAGAGTGAGTGTGAAAAATGATCTCTAACGCCCTCTTATTTATAGTCCTCCAAGTGAGATAAGTGGGCCGACTTCTACTTCTGGAGGATAATAATTTAATATAAATTATTATCTTGATCTGACTTGTCCTCTAAGGTTATTTCCTAACCTTCTAGGGTTTCTCTTTCTTCCCAGAATATTGTAGACTCGTCAAAGGTTACATGTAGAGATTAATACCTCTCGCAACTGTTGTAATATCACGACTCCCTCCTAGCTAGGAAGTTATTAAAGGAAATGGTCTTGAGCACAAACATACCATTCAATCGGTTTCATCATCATATCCACACAGACTATCTCATGATAAAATCATGAGCACCATCATCACTATTCAACTAGATAGTCTTTATGGCAACTAGAACAATGCCACCCAATAGAACATAATTGTGTCTATTCATAGTGGTATACAACTACTATCCAGTGGTACAAAACCACTCCTAGTAGCATACAACTACTAACCAATGACACATAGTCACTACCAGTGGATCACGTCCACCACAGTAGCATACAACTATCGTCCAGAGACATCCAGTCTCCACAACAATAATATCATCTGATATTAACAATGTCATGATATGGAATGAATCATTTGGGCCACTCTTCCACTCACATCTGTGAGATATGGAAGATAATTTTCCCTCGTAAAGTTAAACATTAGCCATGATATATTTGGACTATTCTTTTCAAGCATAGAAGAATAACCATCCTTGATTTTTGAACCTGGACCATTCAACCTAATTGGGCCATTCTTCCAACACGATTCATAGTGAAAACTAGAGAGAATGAGTCTACCCTAGGGAATGAATATCCTTGACTGTTGAACCTAGACCATTCAACCTAACTAGGCCATTCTTCCAGTACGATTCATGGTGCAACCTGGAGAGAATGCGTCTTCCCTAGGGAATGATTATCTGGACCATTTCCTACACCAACCTCCTACATTAGACTAGTCTTCGAAACTGATCACAACTATGAAATTCGAAAGAATGATTGCCGGAGAGGTGAACCATTCTGCTTTACCACTTATCAGAGTGAATGCCAAGGAGAATGATTGTCCTAGACCATTCCCCCACATTGGACACAAGGGGAATCACTGTCTATGGTACATAAACAATCTTTCAGACCATGATTATCCATTCTGGACCATTTTCTGAATTGGAAAATGATTTTCCATCGAAAATCCTGGACCACTTTCCGGACTGGAAAGTGACTTCCCAACCTGGACCATTTTCCAAATTGGAAAATGACTTTCCATCAAGAATATTGGACCAATTTTCAGACTGGAAAGTGACTGCCCAACCTGGACCATTTTCCAAACTGCAAAATGATTGTCCATATATCAATAACATATTAGTGCTCCCTCCCAACCCGAGGAGTAATCACTTCCCTTTCCAATAAGGAATTCATCTCCATGATTCCCAGATTGTCCCTTAAGTGCAAAAACATTTCATCTTGGACAGAGGCTTTACCAAACATCTGTTATTTGTTAATCAATGGTGATATATTGGAGAACTACTTCTCCCTTCTGAACTTTATCACGCAGAAAAATAATGCTTGATCTCAATGTGCTTTGAATTTTCATGGAACACCGAGTTCTATGAGAGATTTACACAGCTCTGGTTATCACAATATATCATGGTATAATCCAATACGTGATCAAAACATTCCAGAAATTGACTTACAGAGCCACATTGTTTTCGTATAAGCATCACAAGCTGCAATATATTTTCATTCTATAGTGATGAGTGCAACAGACTTTTGTTTCCTGCTAGCCCATGATATCGTGGAAAATCTCAAAATGAAACATATCCAATAAGTACTTGTTATATTATCTGCACTCCCTTCCCAATATGAATCGATAAATCCATGCAACTGTATATCATAACTCAAACATCCCACAAAGAAATTTCAATGCATGATTTGTAATTATTCAATTCTCATGGATAGGTTCCACCTGGAACTGGCTCAACATGTTTACATCAAAGAAAATGTTCGGCCTAGTATTCATCGAATACATAAAGGATCCAATTAATTACCGGTACAGAGACATGTCTACTAGATCAGAGTCTCTCAACTTCTTCAGATTTGTCAGCATGGCAGTTTTCTATGGATTTTAAATCCATCATCCCAGACTTCTGAAGAACCATTTTGATACACTTCCTCTATCATATTATTTTTTCACCATGCTTCTGCTATACATGAGAGGCTCTGAACTAGGTTGCTTGAATCCATACAATGTCTTCTTCTATTTGCGTACATGGGTCTCTTTATGGTATACCTCAAAAACCTTGAGGTTTCTCTACATATGCTTCTCCTTCAATTACTATGTTGAGAAGAACAGTCTTACATCCATCTCATATAAAATCCAACCCATGGATACTACAATTGGTTCAATTGGTTTTTATGACTTTTCTTTATTTCTTGGAATATTTTTGTTCTTCCTCATGTTTCTCTTCAATGTTGGAGTCCATGGAATATTCTATAGATTCTATGCCCTTCCTTTCTGAAGGTTCCAACTTATTCTTTTCATCATAGGAACATAAATGTAGATGGACAACCAAGGATATTCAAGGATTCTTTTCAAGGAAGACTTCTTCTAGAGTCAAACTGAAAACATGTTGCTTATCATGGTTGTTACTTCTAATGAAGAACATGGACATATACTTCATAGTCTTCACATCTCCTTTAATGGATCACATCATTGAGGATTATCTCCCTCCTAATCCCAGCTTCATGCCTGAATGATCAATATGCATGCTATTCTTTAGTAGTTATGCAATAATATCCCTCCATATGAGAGAGTCCATGCTTTCGTCTGCATCCTTCTTGCTTTCTGTAAAGTGTCACAAGTCTATTGTAGTTTCCTCTTGATTACTGACTTTTGTCTGGTCCTTCTCCTTCCGAGTCTCTTCAAGTTTGGTTCTAATTGTGGCCCACCTGACAGTTTTTACTTATATACAATTTTAATAGCTTCCATAGGGATTGTCACCAAAGGTAGTCAATGTACTTCATTCTTTTCAAATACATTACTAGTAGTCATTATAATGGAAATCCTTATCTTGTTATTCTCACATAGGTATTGTTTCATTAACATTTCCCAAGAAATAGACACACATGATATGTATGTAAACATGGTATGTGCAATGAATATGTTACATAAGAATAGTGTTACCATGACCAGTAGAAGAAGTATGCTTCATCCTGCTTGAATTTCTTTGAGGGTTCCTTTTCTTTGGCAACTGTTGCTTCATGTGTTTCCTTCCTTTTCTTTAACTCAAGATACCAGTTCCTGTAGTGACCATATTTTTGACAGTTGAAGCATTGTATTTTTGAAATATCCTTTTCTTCATTTGGTTTCTTCCTTGATCCAAACTTCTTCTTTTTCCTGAATTTCTTGAAATTTGTCGTGTAGGTTTGATCATCATATTTATTTTTGGATTTTTATTTGTGCTAATCCTTGATTCTTCTTGTGCACAAAAAGTCCAAATTTCTTCAAATGTGGGATACTCTGTTCTTGTGTTCATGCTTGCGCCAAATGCATCCCATGTCTTGAGAAGGGCATTAAGTACTATATTTACTAGTTCCTTTTATGAAATGATTTCCTCAATATCTTGAAGTTGATATCTTAACTCAGAGATTCTTACAAAGTATGATGTTATGATTTCATCATCATCCATTTTCATGTCACGAAGATCATTCTTCAGATTCATCAATTGTTCAATATTTCAGACTAAGAAGAGGTTAGTTAGGGCATCATACATCTTCTTAGATGAGTCAAGATGAGAAATGCAGGGTATCAAATGGTCGTTTACAGAGACCACTATGATGCTCATAACATTGATGTCATTTTCCTTGAACTTCTCCATAACTACGACGTTCTAGGGTTCCTTCTCTTTTCCCACTTCAATCTGTTGTTCCATGATCTTTCCTTTCACGATATCCAACACTTTATTCTTGGCAAGGATGAGGTCAATCCTTGTATTCCATTCTTTGAAGTTAGAAGCCCCTTCTAACTTGTTTTCTTACTTCATAGAGTAAGTCATGACTTCTTTGACTTGGTCAAATTTTGACTTTGACTTTGACCAAAAGCTCAAACTTGATGCCTTGGCTTGCTGAGAGTACCAAGAGGTGCGCTAGGCTAGGGAGCACTAGGTTATCCAAGAATTAGGTCAAGAGTTTCACTTAAGGTGCCTCAACACGAGGGTTAGGGTTTCGTTGCTGCAACAAAACTTTGACTGCAGCTGCAACTGCAACTGAGCAAATCCTCCCAATCTACCTTCCAATGGTTAGAATGTCTGAAGATAGTGTAGGCCCATAACCTGTTAGAATAATAGGTGTGATCATTTCATCGTAGACAATATAGCAATATTTTCACCCAACCATAGGCACAGAGGCCATCCCTGAGCACCTTAACCTTGACATATAGAACAATTCTATAAGCAAGCCCTAGAACCATTAACCAATCAACGTACCGTACCTCTCTCCAAAGCTAGCATACCAAGTAGAAAGTCCAAACCATAACCAGGAAAAAATTCCAACCATAACCAAAGACCAAGTCACCACTGATACAACTACAACTCTCCTCTAGTCATGCATAACACTTGTCCTTATGCAGTTGTGAGAGTGAGTGTGACAAATGAGCTCTAGCACCCTCTTATTTATAGTCCTCCAAGTGACCTTTTGGAGGATAATAATTTAATATAAATTATTATCTTGACCCGACTTGTATTCTAAGGTTATTTCCTAATCTTCTAGGGTTTCTCTTGTTTCTCAACATATTTCAGACTCGTCAAAGGTTACACGTAGATGTTAATACCTCTTGCAGCTGTCGTAATATCAATAGTTCACAACATCAACCCTTTATTATCATTGTTCTTTGGCTATTACATAAACCATTAAATATGTAGATTATTTTATAACACGAACTCCTACATATCTATACACTATTAACATATAATTCCATTTAACCATATCTTTAACTAGGTATCCACGTACCAATATCTTTCAAATTCAAATTTTTATGCTAGAAATAGGTTGCATAATATTATCTGTCATAGATCACATAACGATAAACATTCATATTATTTACATTCAGATAGGTCCATTTGTCTAAAATTTAAAGTGTCAAGTTAATAGTGTTCCACGTACAATAAACAAATGAATATTGGCCATAAGTAATTCTAGTTGTATAAGTCAAAATGGGGCATTACATACACCTATCCTTTGAGAAACATAGTCTCAAGGTTGTGGTAAAAAAAGTGAGGGATAATCTCATCGTAAGGTCTCTGCATCCTTCCAAGTAGTAGATGTTGGGATATACGTGTGTCATTAGACCTTAACTCGGTCTATCAAATGATTCCTGAGTTGTTGGAACCTATGGTCCAATATGCATAATGATTTAACCATGATGGTTCCTACTTCTGAGACTTGCGATTCCTTCCAATTTAGTTTGTGAGATTCGTCAGCAACATAATGTCATAGAAAATATATATGAAAAACATCATTGGTTTTATGCAAGTGGGATGGTAGTACGAGGTGATAGACAATGGGTCCAATTCTTTCTTTAATTTTAAACGACCTTATAAATTGTGGCGATAAATTTGTCCCTTTCCCAAATCAAATGTGTAATGTTCCCAAGGAAATATTCCAGGAACATCGCGTCTTGCATGAATTTTAAACTTTTACTGAGTGTGGCATTTCGTCAAACACTTTGTTGATTTACTTGTTTGTATGTGTTTTACTTGCAGGTTGACCTCTTGATTTCAACCTTAAGGTTTATGTTCAATAATCACACATAGATTTGAAGATACAATAAATGAAAGTACAAGATACACCAAATATGGAACCAATAGCAAGATCTGACCTTTATTAATATAATGAGCAAGAACCTGATACAAGAGTGAGGCCGATCTAGAATGCTCAACAAATGGCTCCAATAAACACAATAGAAGCTGCTACAAAATGTTCCAATAAAAGACTACAAGCCTCCAAAGGCTGAATACTCAATGAAGACCAATGCAAGAATAGATCTGGGCCATATGAAGTGCCAACCCCGAAGCTGGAAGGTGCCACGCCCTGCTGGAACACTGAATAACCTCAACAATTCGGCCCTGCTGTCAAATATGTCCAAACCCTCCGGTAAATATGCCAAACAGTAGATCGGATAAATACAAGAACAACCCAGGTGCTCAAATCTCCAATACCCCTCTCAAAGTCGTGGATATAACCTCCCTCCAAGGAATGATGCACCCCCTGGATGCCTGAAACCCTAGATAATTTGGCCTCCCTCCTAGATGCCTCCAAATGCTCCAAAAAACCACTAGAATAATAGATCAGGGCTTGGTTACCTCAGTGGTGAAGTCCCAAGAGAAATAATGAAGGTTTGGGCTAGAAAATGACTGAAACCACTTTTTGAAGTTTTCTCCTCTCCTCCAATTCATCCCATGCATCTAATAAATCAAATGGAACATAAAACTTGTCTTGAATGAACTAGATCTGATGTCGAATACCCTGTAATGAAAACCCAGGTGCTCGAATCTCTAGAAGCCCTGCCAATCACCCGCAATGAACTTCCCTCAATGGATGGTGCGCCCCCCTTGCTATAAACCCCCAATGGTGCACCCTCTCTCTCTTCTTGTGCCTATGGCTAGTGTAGAACCCTCCTGCACTGAGTAGATATGAACTATAATGGTGTGGGGGAGTATTGCATCCCCAAGACCAGGCTTGGGACAAGCTAGGTTGAATATTTCACCACCGAATCATCCTCTAGGGTTTGTTAAGTCAAAACCCTCAAAACCCCCAATGTATGGGCTCTCTAGCTAGGTGCCAGATATCAAAATGATAAAAACATACATGAATGACAGAATAGAGGCCCTTGCCTCTCCTTTGTACTTCTTGCTCACCTTGTCCCTCCAAAGTGACTTCCATTTTATTAATTATTAATTAATTAATTAAATCACTTTAATTGATTAATTAACCTTTTACCTTTGAAAATCACCTTATCTCTCCCTGTGGCTTCCCTGGCCACTGAAAGTCACTTCTCATCATCCTATTCTATAGTGTTGTTCTTCCCGATTCCAATGAGCTATTACATTGAGATATTCCTCCAAGTATTGTGCCCAAAATGACCTCTTCAGTGAATTTAATCAACCTATAGCTCAAAATACTCAAAATCATGGAAATCATTGGAATGAAATGGAACCAAAGACAATCTGTGTGGAATGGATCATAATGATGAAATAGGATGAGCGATGCAAGTTAGACCCCAAAATACCTCTCAATAATCTTTGTACTAGCTATAACCTCCATCTAGCTACTATGATCATCATAACCCCCTGTAATGTAATGATGTCCCAAAGTGGGGACATTACAAAATTATATTCTTATTAGGCTTGATACAAATGAAAATATGATATCCTACTTCATAACTTCGATCAGTTCTATGTGCATCAACATGACTTTTATATTTATCACGTGTCTCCTTTAATGGTTTCCTAATCTGAATCACTTGCTCCTCCATCTCTTGAATCAATTTTGTCTCTATTGTCACTCGATATTCTAAACTTTATCAACTCAATGGTGTCCTGCATGAACTTGGATACATATCTTGATAAGGTGACATTCCAATTGAGCTCTAATACCATATGTGAGATCCCTCCCTATAAGGCCTCAAGATTTATCCTATTGTAAACATTGTACATGAATTTAATTATCAATGTAAAACTCATGTTATTTCAAGTGTCTTTCAAATGTAAATGCTTTGATTGAAATTATAAATTTTGGTAAGCATCCTTAATATAATGAATGAACCAAATAACAATTTTGACAATTTAATCACAATGTTCACAATTAAAACAATTAGTAAAATACCTTCAAGTCTCTAGTTGATTTAGTCCCAGCTGATTCGAGGAGTTTCTCCCTTGTCCCTTGTACAAACTTCCTAAAACTGAAAATTTTTCCTCCCAACCAACTAGAAACAACCTCTTTGGTTCTCTAGCTAGAATTTTTTTTTGCCTCAGGAAACGTGTCACATTTTTGGGCGATTTTTCGGCACATAGTTTTTCCTGATGGTTTTCTATTTCCGGTTAAGGAATTAGGGTTGTTGACTAATCCAGGTCATTGGGTTAGGGTTTTGGATGCCGCTGGCTCCTATATGTATATTGTATTGTAAACAATGTAATACTATGAATGAATATATAATATGTTGGTTTTCCTGGTTTGGGTTTCCAGGGGAAAAATCTCTATGTAATGTTTGTATTTGCCATTTTATCTTTTCTTTTCTTTTACTAAAAATATGTTTGCAGTAAATATTGTACAAGGTTAAAATCTACAAGGATAACCTCATGTTACACCGGTTTTCCTCCCTTAGCCTTTCCCTTTGGTACACGTACAAATTGTGCAATAACATTTTGGCACTGCTGTCGAGGAACACCAAGTCATTTCTCCTCAAAGATGACACTTCTCAGTAAGCCTTTCCTCAAAATCGTTTACTTTCCAAAGCTTACCTGGCGACTCCACTAAGGGTGATCCCCTCATCCCTTTGATAATTTAAAGAAAATTATCCAGTGACTTCACAAATGATGACCTGTACTGGATATCGATACACACTCTCTTCTACTACTGTAATTCCTATTTCCCTTGTAGATCCTCCTAAATGGTCTCACAAAGAACTCTTTGGCCCTTTGGATTTGGATAACACACAAGGATGATTACATGATCTCCCTAAAGGGGTTGATTCCTGGATACCTAGATTCTCAAGAGAGGGAGGATCCTATGGTAACTCACACTGGACGAATTTTTGTGAAGGGTTTGAATTTCACTAATATGGAGAAGAACACCCTGACACCTTTATGAGGATATTTACAAGCTCACTCACTAGGAGTGCCAGAACCTAGATTAACAAATACCCAAGTGGGAGCTTCAAAACCCCTGAGGATCTAGAACTAGCTTTCAAAAACAAATGACATAAAAAGGAAAGTATAGCTTCCTTCCACACTCAACACCTCGAAGTTTACAAAGGAACCAATGAGAGTATTAGGGATTTCAATTATAGGTTCAATATTCTCCTTGGAAAAATCCAACCCAAATTTCACCCAAAAAGTTCCATTCTCCAACATTACCTAAACTCCTTAGAGGGAAATTTGCAGTTCACCCTCAAGGATCGATTACCCCCAAGCTTGGAAGAAGCAGAAGAGGTTGCTTGTCATATTGAGGAAAACCTTAGGTTCAACGATTCCATCTATCCGATTAACCTCTTGAACGATAATGATAGCTTGGAACCAAATGATGAGAGCATGATAGAACTGAAGCATGACCTCCCAAAGATCCTTGAGGTAGAATATAGTTCTTACCCTAGAAAATGGAGCACATGTTTCACAAACATGGAAGACGCTTCCTTATTTTCTCAACAAAATGAGTCACTTGAGGATATGGAACCCACTCAAGACATATTTGGAAAACCTGAGGTTGAAGATGCTGAATACTCCCTGCTGCAAATTTATGAGGATGACAATTTTGAAGAAGAATCCTCTTTTGTCTACCAAGTAGGAAGCATGGGAAATAAATATGGGAAACCTGCATCTTTTTACATTACCCTCCAAGTCGATGATTCCCTCCTCCATAACTGTGTATTTGACCTAGATACTCCTAGTAATATTATAACCGAAAGGGTCATGCACTAATTGGGTCTAATCATATAACAACCAAATACACAAGGACGCTTTACATGAGGCATTATTAAGGACCCGAGTGTTTCTTTCCATGCTTTCCCTAATGTTCCTTTTAGTATTGATGTATTGGTAATATATGCTCTAAGAAATTGGGGGATCATACTCCGTAAGGACCTTATAAAAAACTTGACCGGAAGTTTCCAAAACCAAGGGTCTGAAGCTGTCATACCTCACCTTGAAGGAGGATTCTTTACCCTTCACAAAGATCCCATCACATGATGCCTTATTGAGATCCCTAGTGAACCTGATGGTCAACTCCTCTTTGTTAACAATGGGATTGAGAATTGGTTCATCCAAGAGGCAAGTTTGAAGGATAAACCTACCAAGACACTTGAAGGAATGTGGAATTTAGAGTTTGATGGAGCTCATTTGAGTTCTGGCTCAGGGATAGGTATTGTCTTAACGACCCCATCCAAGGAGAGCTTCTATTATTCCTATAGACTTGAATATCACTATACAAACAACGTTTCCAAATACGAAGCTTTGATCATAGGTCTTAACTTGGCAATCGACAAAGGTGTCACACACCTAAGAGTTGTAGGGGACTCATACCTGATAGTATCACAAGTGTTGCTAGAATTTCCTGCTAAGAATGAGAGGCTAAAATGGTACTGTCACTTTGCAGGATCCATTGCAAAATATTTTGAAATAGTGACAATCAAAGCAGTTCCCTGAGAAGAAAACTATGTGGCATATGCCCTGGCTATTTCCACTTCCACCTTACAACCTTGTGATGGTCCACTCAAAAACTTGTGCAAAATGTAAGTCTTGTTTAGACCATCGATCCCTGATAACTTGGAACATTGGAAAGTCTTTGAAGATGATGACCAAATCATTAGATTCATGGAGAAAAGTAGAGAAATCATTGATTTGCAAGTCATTAGATGTGGTTAACCTACAAAATAACACTTTTCCAAAAGTATGTGTCCCTTTAGAACACCTCTTTGACAGAAACGATGTCTTCAAAGGAAAGAAACCCAACAAACAAACAGATGAAGCCCTAGAGTTCAACATCGACATAAAGATGGATCCAAGAATGGTCAAAATAGGGAAAGGAACTACTGAAAAGGAAAGGATAGAAATTGTATACCTCATAAGAGAATTCAAAGATACCTTTGCTTGGAATTATGATGAAAAAAAGGCTTATAGGGGTGATGTTATCCAACATGTTATACCTTTGACGGAAGGAGCCAAACCTTTCCAAAAAAATCTAAGACATATCAACCCAAAATTGGAAAACAAAATACAAAAGGAACTGCAGAAGATGGTCGATGTTGGCATCATATCTCCCATCATATATTTGTCATGCATGTAAAATTTGGTAGTTGTCCGAAAGAAAGTGGTGATATCCGCTTGTGTGTAGATTTCCAAAACCTTAACCAACTATCCTTGAAAGACAAATACCCCCTCCCAAATATGGAACATTTGTTACAGAGAGTTACTAGGGCAGGGATTATTTCCATGTTGGATGGATTTTATGGATACAACTAAGTATTTCTCAAAAGAGAAGACCAACTTAAAGCGACATTTACCACACCATGGGGAACATTTATGTACTTAAGAATGTCATTTGGCCTTATGAATGTCGGTGCTACCTTTCAGAGAGCAATGGAATTTTCCTTTAGGGATCTCATTCAGAAAATCATAGAAATTTACCAAGATGATATCACAGTCGTATCAAAGGAGAGGAAAGACCACATATCACACCTTAGAATTGTTTTTGAGCGATGTAGAAAGTATGGTATCTCCTTGAACCCTAAGAAATCTGTCTTCAGGATAGATAAGTGAAACTTTTGGGACACATAGCCTCGGAAGGGAGAATTTATATAGACCCTGAAAGGGTCTAGTCTATAAAAGATGTACATCCCCCAGCTAACAAGAAATCCCTACAATTTTGGAAAAATAAATTTCATTCAAAGATTTGTCCCAAACTTTTCCGAAAGAATAAAACCCATGAGTGCATTACTAAATAAGGATACGGTTTTCAGATGGGATGATAAGGCCATTAAATCATTTGAAGACATAAAAAATTCTATCTCCCAAGTCCCGGTCTTGATTAGTCCTTACTATTCACGTGATTTAATAATATTCTCTTTTTCCTCCCAGGACACCATTGCAGGTGTCTTGTTGCAAAAAGATGTTGATGACAATGAACAATCCATTGCCTTCAGGAGCAAAGCCCTTAGGGATTCAGAGCTTAACTATTCAATTACTGAGAAACAAGCTTACACCTTAGTGAAATCTCTTAAGCACTTTAGAAATTATGTGGGTTATAATAAAATCAAGGCATATGTCCCTTACCCGACAGTAAAGGATGTCTTATCGCAACAAGATTGTATGGGTACTAGGGGCAAGTGGGTCTCCAAAATCCAAGAGTATGACTTAGAGATAAAACTGAGAGGATTATGACCGAGAGAAACCAATTTTCCATACAAATGGGAGAAAGTGAACAAATAAACATGGTAGTCAATGAATTAGAACATGATGAATGGTATTTCGATATAATATACTACCTTAAGAATTTATCGTGCCCAAATCACCTAGTATACTACAAAAGAAGGGATTTGAGACTTAAAGCTATGAAATATTGTTTGACCTAGAATGACATTGGTTGGAAAGACCCCGATGGAGTTCTCCTTAGATGTGTAAACCAAGAAGAAGTTGATAAATTGTTGAAGTAATTACATTCCAAACATTGTGGTGGACATTTCGCAGCTTGTACAACTGCCCAAAAGATCCTAAGAGCTGGATACTATTGACCAACATTATTTGTTGATACTCACTAATATATCCGATCTTTTCGACCTTGGAAATACTTTACTGGTAAACCAAAACTCTCGGCACAACCTTTGAAACCTGTGGTAGTAGAAGCTCCTTTTCAACAGTGGGGGTTGGACTTTATTGGGGAATTTAAAGACAATTCAAGTAATGGTTACCGATGGATTTTGAAAACCACACACTATTTTACCAGGTGGGTTGAGTCTATTCCCACAAAGAAGGACACTGAGGAGGTAGTCATGAACTTTTTGGAGGAAAGAATCATAACGAGATTTGGGGTCCCATCCAAGATACCACAGACAATGCCAATGCTTTCAGTTTTCTTGCATTAGCATAATTTTGTTTTAAGTATGGAATTGTTCTATCTCATTCCTCCAATTATTATCCAAAAGGCAACGGATTGGAAGAATCGAGCAATAAGAACGTTATGAACATCATCAATAAGGTTGTGGGAGAGAATAAGAGGTATTGGGATAGAAAAATTAAATATGCCTTGTAGGCAGATCGAATAACAACAAAGAACTCAACATGAAGGACCCCTTTTGAGCTAGTGTATGGGTTAGAAGCCAAACTTCCTGTGAATCTACAAATACTCATCCTCCATTTTTCTCAGCAATACACCACTAATGAAGAAGAAATCCAAGGGTGAATTAACCAGTTAATAGAGTTGGATGAATCTAGAAGAATCACCCTAAGCCAAATGACAAGAAACCAAGAAAAAATCAAGAACACCTTCGATCACAAGACAAAGGAGAGGAATTTCGATGAAGGTGATCTAGTGTTGTTATGGCATAAGAATATGGAGAAACATGGTATGCACAAAAAAATTGGATGGAATATGGATAGGTACCTACAAGACTATAAGTTCCACAGGAACACACTCTTTCAATCTAGGGACCATGGAAGGAAAAAATATGAAGTTATCAATGAACTCTATGCACATCAAGTGTTACTACCCGCCAAAAAAATGACAGGTAAGTACAGGTAAGTAGGTAAGAATTTTCATTCATTGTATATACCATCTGCATTTCATGCTAGAGCAGTTGTATTTCCATTTTGTATATATGCTTGTTGACTTTCATTTTTTGTACCATATATGAGATAGGGGTGATATCACCACCCTAAATGATTACTAATGATTTTGTTGGGATCAAGCAAGTCACAGTTCATGCCATAGAAGCTGAGGTTCTCATGCGCTCTACGGTGAGCACATGCCCCCGAGTTAGAGCCAGATGTTATCCCCTAGCCTAGGGATAACTAAGGAGATTATGTCTTGAGGCCCACAGGTCCTAGACATGGAGTACTGAGAGACATATTGACTTGATCCTGGCCCAGGAGGGCCCATCTTTCATCTTTATCACCTCCACCTTCTCAGCAGAAACAACATCCATCCGATCAGCCCAGTCTTTCAACTATAATGGGTATTTCTCCATGAGGTAATGAGTCTGGGCATCATGGTATGTGTCACTTTGATTCTCAAAACATTTGATTATGTGCATTTAATTATTATTTTTACTTCTGACATGTGCTTGGACCTTATGCCTTTCCACTTGTCCACACCTGGGGGAATGACATGATTCCCTAGCTAGTTGGTTCCCGTAGAGTTTGAATTGACACTGGGTGGGTTCATGAAAGGTCATCATCCATTCCCACTATACTAATCACTTTTCATTTTTTCCCCTCTCATCCATCCCCTACATTGGTTCGGGCATTGGGTTTGCCAAGCTAGCAAAGTGTTGTACCTTACCTTGTGGGAAGAAGGGGCTAAAGGCCTAGAGGGAAAAGTTAGATGGAAAAAGATAAAACCCAAAAGAACAAAACCTTCAGATGCTTCGCCCATGGATCCTCGAGAAAGCAATAAAAGGCTTCTCAGCAAGAAACAAGGGGGCCCATAAAATAATAAAATCAAGACCTAGTTGGAGGATAGGGGGTCTCATCACGAGCCAGCCTATTAGGTCCATGGGCATGTAGCGGTATGACACTACCATTCATCTGGTCACCATGCTAGGGTAGTGCCTCTTGGTAGCATAGCCAACATAAAGGGGGTCTCATCACGAGCCAACCTTCTCATCTCCATTAAATTCTTGTGGGTAACATTGTCACCACTTGTCACCACGCTAGGGAAGTGTCCCCTAACTAGTCTCTTGAAATAAAAAGAAACAAGATAAAAAGGTAAAAGGCATTGAATGGGCTTGGAAACATTTTCATCCATGACAAGGTGTAGCTCACCCTCTCCAGAGGCACCCATAGGTAATCCATACATTCCCCTGTCATCACTGCACCCATTGCTCAAACATCCCTAGACCACCTCATCCACTTACATGGATTGCATTTGTCTTCACCTGGAAATATCCCACATCCAATGAGAATTAGCCCAATAGGACCTCCTGACATCCTCTCCAAACCTGGCTTGTAGAATAACATAATGTCTTTGAGAACTTGTTTGGAAAAGGGGGGTTTTATGCACATGTTTAGATAACTTGATTATTAGATGTGATTGAAATTGCTATGATCCTTGTGACTTATGAGCCCATGGAGGGCGTACTTGTGGTTGTTATAGGGCCACACCTTATGAAAATGTACACATGGGGAGATGATTAGTTCAGATCTCCATAGGGCTAAAATCCCACTAAATGGATGTTGAGACCCCATCCAGTGTCAGAAAGATGTCAGAGGCTTGCATCAGAGAGAGAGGAGGATGTTCCACCAGAGACAACTTAGCAGGCCTGGACCTGGGGGGGTCTTCCCCTCCTACTATTATGTTGGCCTTGAAAGGGCCATGACATCACCTCTGTGACCCTTGACATCACCCAATGTTTGATGGACACTTTAGAGGCAGTTGTGTGCCAAGTGGCATGTGTGTCTTGATCTAGAAGCCTTGGGAGGCCTAACTTTTTTCTCCTAGAGGCCAACGTTTCACCAAAGAAGCCTAACGTCACCCTAAAAGGGCATGAAATCACCTTTTCTATTTGATTTAGGGTTTTAATTTGTCATTTTATGTAAAAACTAGATATCACATGTAAACTGGCCATGTCGGCCTTTTTGACCTAATTTGTAAATTAAAGGTCATTTGTATTGTATAAATAAGGGAAAATTATCTCTTATTTGGGATCATATTTCACTCACACTTAAGTGAGTTATGAAATTTACGCCCTAATTAGGGTTTATTGGCTGAAATTTGGTGCACACTTCTTGGAGGAGGCTATTTTTGGTGTATTTTAGCATTTTTCTTGGTGGAAGTCTTCAACTAGGTCTATTGCTAGATGATTCTTGGTGAATGTAAGTAAATTTTCTGCAATTCCTCTTCATTTGAATGGTTATGGTGTATTTATCTTGCATTTCTTCCAATATTATGAAATTGCTTGCTTAAAACCCTAGGAGGCTAAAACACATGTTATTGTTCTTTCCTTAACAACTTTTCACCTACTAGATTATGCTAGAAACCCTACTTGCTTGAACCTGTGTGCTAAGGGCCTTTCCATTGCAACACCCTAGCATCTTTAGCTTCATCTGGCTGTCATCTACTTTGTCCTTAAGTTAAAGAAGGAGGAAAACCGCTAGGGCCTAGGGTTACCTACTTCCTAGTGGTTATTTCCCCCCTAGGGTTTAGTGATTGAAGCCTTGGGTTACCAACACTTCAATCATTGACCTTCTTGTCTCTAGATATACTATTAACATTTTTCCTTCAACATTGTTGCTTCTAAAAGAGACTCCATTAACCCTAAAAGAACTAATCTAAGCCTTGCACTCGAGTGATTGATGAAAACTACTCTCAAAACTTTTACCCCAAGCTATCTACTAACTTTTCCTAGCCCTAGAGTAGACTAATTAGCTAACCTACTTGCTGATGTTACAAAAGTAAGCTACAACCATCTATTACAGCATTAAAAACACCTAAAAGCAACTGTAAAGTTGATTTATACATTTCCTAATTAGCTTCTGACAAATGCTAGTACTTTGCTATTATTGAGTGATTATTTTTGGTCATTGTGAAGCCATTTTAAGGCATTTATTGTGAAGCTATTATCTTATAATCATTGTTGTTATAAAAAAAAAAATCTTCATCATAAGTCAACTATTTATTTTATATATAAGTGCATGGTTTTATGAAGTACTAACAACAAGTTGTACTCGTAAAAGATATAGTTTTCTTGTTGCTTTGTTCTAGGAAAGTACATCTAAGAACTTCATTACTTCATTGGTTAAAACCTTGGGACTTTCTGATCAGTGTGACTTGTGAGAGGGGATAATTTTATAGAAAATTTAACCTTTTCCTTCTCAAACCCCCAGGTCATCAGGGACGTCTCCCCTGGGCCATCAACCCTAAATAGAAAGAGGTATCTTATTAAGGTGACAATGATAGGATAACCTCCTGTTATGCCAATTTGGCTCCATTAGCCTTTCTCTTTGGGACAAGTATAAATTGTATGATAACACCTCCCATCCACCGCCTTGCTTTCCTGAAACCCACTCCTGACATGTCTTATCCCTCCTTAACTTTCATTCCTCCTTTATAAATACTTGATAGACTACTATCCTTTCCCTCTTCCTTGGAGGTTTTTTCTTATGTATAAGGAGATTCTTCATATCCCTTCTTTTTCTCAAGTTTGGATCTACATTGCTTTTTGTAGTGCTCTTCTTTTCCACATCTCCAACATACCCTTCCAAAATTTCCGGGAGATTTAGATCTACTGTTAGACTTAGATCTCCCACTTGAGAACTTAGATCTATTTATTTCATGGGAACGTCCTCTTGCAAATAATGCGTCTGTGCTCTATCCTTCCATATTCTTTCATCTCATCTCCTCTGACAACAAGGATGAGACCAATTCATCAAACTTCAAGGAAGTTGTATTACTACCTATGGCCATAACCAGACTATCCCATGAGTTTGGTAAAGAACATAATAAACTAATACATTTATCTTCATCTGAAATTTTAATCTCAACAAATACTAACTGACTTACCACAGTATTGAAAGCATTCAAATGATCTGCCACCGAGTCTCCATATCTCATCCTTAGGTTATACAACTTCTTTCTCAAGAATAGTTTATTTACTAGGGACTTAGACTGATACAACTTCCCTAACTTTTCCCATAAATCCTTGGCTGTAACTTCCTCTGACACATTCAGTAATACTGAATCAGAGAGACACAGTCATATTGTGCTCTTTGCCTTCCGATCCAACTTTTTCCATTCATCTGTTGAAGTTCCTATAGGTGCAGTACCTGGATCTACCATGATCCACTAATCTTTGTCCACCAACAGATCTTCCATCTTGAGCTTCCATAGCTCAAAACTTTTTCCATTAAACTTCTTGATCTCCATCTTCGACTTGCTTGCCATTTATTTTCACTTGAAAAATCAATACCACAGATCTCCCACTGTAATAAGGCTTATCACAGTCCCGAGCCAAACCCTTGACCACAAAGGCGTTCCCTTGAAGCCAAAAAATCTCTGATACCAAATGTATATTTTAACCTTGTACAATATTTACTGCAAACAGATATTCAGTAAAAGAACATAAAATATACAATTGCAAATACAAACATTACATAGAGATTTTTCCCCTGGAAACCCAAACTGGTAAAACCAACATATTCTATATATTCATTCATCATGTTACATTGTTTACAATATAATATGCATATAGGATCCAGCGGCATCCAAAACCCTAACCCCGTCACCTAGATTAGTCAACAACCCTAATTCCTTAACCGGAAATAGAAAACCATCGGAAAAGAAACCATGTGCCGAAAAACCACCTAAAATATGTGACACATTTTTTGAGGCAGAAATTTTTTTAAACCCCCTTGTGCCCGACGCATATGCTACTACTCATGCAAAAAATGTAACACATACCCAACATATGGTACATAAGAAATCTATCGAACCATGACTGTCCGTTCTAGACCATTTTATGAATTGGAAAATGACTATCCATCAAAAATCTTGGACCACTTTTTGGACTGGAAAGTGACTTCCCAACATGGACCATTTTACAAACTAGAAAATGACTGTCCATCAAGAATCTTGGACCACTTTCCACACTAGAAAGTGACTACCAACCTGGACCATTTTCCAAACTGGAAAATGACTGTCCATATATCAATAAAATATCAGTGCTCCCTCCCAACCCAGGGAGTAATAAATTCCCTTTCTAATAAGGAAGTCATCTCCATGAGTCCCATCTTGTCCCTCAAGTGTACAAACGTTTCATCTTGGATAGAGGATTTACCAAAATATCTGTTATTTTCTCATCAATGAAGATATACTGGAGAATTACTTCTCCCTTCTGGACTTTATCATGCAGAAAAATAATTCTTGATCTTAATGTACTCTGAATTGTCATGGAACACCAAGTTCTCTG
Source organism: Picea glauca (assembly GCA_000966675.3). NCBI lineage: Eukaryota > Viridiplantae > Streptophyta > Pinopsida > Pinales > Pinaceae > Picea > Picea glauca. The sequence goes on along the minus strand of JZKD02S2017728.1, from coordinate 892,619 downwards.
AGAGATTTACACATCTCTGGTTATCAAAATATATCATGGTCTAATCCAACACCTGATCAAAATAGTCCAGAAACCAGTTTACAGAGCCACACTGTTTCTATATAAGCATCACAAGATGCAATATATTCTAATTGTATAGTGTCGAGTGCAACAAAATTTTGTTTCCTTCTAGCCCATGATATCGTGCCAAATATCAAACTAAAACATATCCAAGAAGTACTTATTCTTTTATCTGCATTCCCTACCCAATCTGAATCGATAAATCCATGCAATTGTATATCATAACTCAAACTTCCTAAGAAGATATTTCAAGGCATGCTTTGTAATTATTCAATTCTCATGGCTAGGTTCCACCTGGAACTGGCTCAACATGTTTCAACAAAGAAAATGTTTGGCCTAGTATTCGTTGAATACATCAAGGAGACAATCAATTACCGGTACAAAGACGGGTCTACTGGATCAGAGTCTCTCAACTTCTTCAGATCTGTCAGCATGGGAGTTTTCTATGGATTTGAAATCCATCATCCTGAACTTCTGAAGAACCATTTCAATACACTTCCTCTGTGATAGGAATTTTTCACCACGCTTTTGTTGTACATGAGTGTAATGATCCCAAGCCATTATGCAAGGATCATCA
>JZKD02S2017728.1:859220-882043 GCA_000966675.3 Picea glauca | reverse complement strand
GGTTTCTCTTGATTCCCGGAATATTTTAGACTCGTCAAAGGTTACACGTAGAGGTTAATACCTCCTACAATTGTCGTAATATCAACATTTCACAACATCGACCATTGATTATCATCGTTCTTTGGCTATTACATAGCCCATTAAATCGGAAGGTTAGTTTATAACATAGACTCTTGCATATCTATACACTATTAACATATAATTCCATTTAACCATATCTTTAACTAGGTATCCTCGTACCAATATCTTTCAAATTCAAATTTTGATGCTAGAAATAGGTCGCATAATATCCATCATAGATCACATAACGATAAACATTCATAGTAATTACATTCACATAGTTCCATATGTTTAAAATTTAAAGTGTCAAGTTAATAGTGTTCCACATACAATAAACAAATGAATACTAAGCCATAAGTGATTCTAGTGGTATAAGTCAAAATGGGGCATTGCATACACCTATCCTTCGGGAAACATAGTCCCAAGGTTGTGGTAAAAAAATTGAGGGATAATCTTTTCATTAGGTATCTGCATCCTTTCAAGTAGCAGATCCTAGGATATACATGTCCCACTAGACCTTAACTTGGTCTATCAAATGATTCCTGAGTTGTTGGATCCTACGATGCGTAACAGTTCAACCATGATGGTTCCCACTTCTGAGACTTGGAATTCCTTCCAATTTGGTTTGTGAGATTCATCAGCAATATAATGTCGTAGAACATATATATGAAAAACATCATTGGTTTTATGCAAGTGGGATGGTAGTATGAGGTGATAGACAACGGGTCCAATTCTTTCTTGAATTTTAAAAAACCTTATAAATTGTGGCGACAACTTTGTCCCTTTCCCAAATCGAATGGTATTCTTATTAGGCCCGATACAAATGAAAACATGATATCCTACTTCATAACTTTGGTCAGTTCTATATGCATCAACATGCCTTTTCTGTTTATCACGTGTCTCCTTTAACTGTTTCCTAATATGAATCACTTGATCCTCCATCTCTTGAATCAATTTTGGCCCTATTGTCACTCGGTCTTCTAACCTTTCCCAACTCAATGGTGTCTCGCATGACCTTCCATACATATCTTGATAAGGAGACATTCAAATTGAGCTATGATACCATATGTGAGATCCCTCCCTACAAGGCCTCAAGATTTATCCTATTGTAAGCATTGTACATGCATTTAATTATCAATGTAAAATTCATGTTCTTTCAAGTGTCTTTCAAATGTAAATGCTTTGATTGAAATTGTAAATTTTGGTAATCATCCTTAATATAATGAATGAACCAAATAACGATTTTGACAATTTAATCACAATGTTCACAATTAAAACAATTAGTAAAATACCTTCAAGTCTCTAGTTGATTTAGTCCTAGCTGAGTCGAGGAGTTGCTCCCTTGTCCCTTGTACAAACTGCCCAAAACTGAAATTTTTTCCTTCCAACCAGCTAGAAATAGTCTCTTTGGCTCTCTGGCTAGGAAATCCTTGTGGTTTCCTGGCCCCCAAGCCTAAAATTCCCAGCAACAAGTCCAATCTCGTATAAGTCCACAATTTCTAGAACAACAAGTTCTTTCTCCCCAAAATTCACGCTCCTTCCATGTCCAAAAGAAAAAGGCCCCTCCTCCAACATGAAATCCTTGCCCTTATCTTTCCCATGTCCACTACCTTCCTTTCCCAAAACCCCCTCTTGACATGCCTTTTCTCTCAGTTTTGATTCTTCCCTCATAAATGTTTGATCTATTGTTGTCCTTTCCAACCATATACAATCACACACATTCCAATAAAATAATCATTTCATTTATTTAATCTATTAATTAAATCATAATAAAATATAACTAACAAGGAAGTTATGAAATTAAATCTTATTCATTGATTTGGAGCGACAACGATGAAGAATATGCCAACATCTTTAATTGTTGGCCATAAGATAAGAATTTGTAATTAAAAGGTTCATTAAACCATCTATTCCAATAGAGAGGGCGCCTAGTATAATTGACTTAATTATATTAATGAGTTTAATTAACTTCATTTCATTAATGAATTTAATTATGTTACTGACTTTTTGTTAATTAAGTCATCATGTGGACACATGAATACAAAGTTCTTGCAAAAATTGTACCCTTCTTTCTTGGGAGAAATAATGAAGTTCCCTTTGAATTGAAAAAAACACAAAATTATTTTAAGTGAATGAAAGGTAATGTCTTAGTGGTTCTAAGTTTTGACTTTTTTCTATGGATATCATTTGGTTTAATTTTGCTTGAAATCTAGTTAAAAATGGTCGGATTTAGATTTGAGTGGTTAAGTTTGTATAAGAATGCCCAAGGGGCTGGTTTTTCAGGATGTTGAATCCATTTATGCATTTAGAAATGCAATTTAAACAACAAGAAATTGCTATTTCACCCAGATTTGTATCCTCAAATTCCAGTGAAAAATAACAAAACATAAAACGTTTAGGCAATTCCAAAATTCCAAAGGTAACTCTTATCTTTATACACAAAATCTTTTTTATTGGCATTCTCTAACTAAATCTATACAAAATCACAATGTTCTGTTATTTAAATTGCATTTCTGAATCAAGAAATAAATTCAACTTGCTGAAAAATCCCTAAAACACTCAGATTATATAGAATTAACCACTGAAATTCTCACCTGATTTCATGCAAAAACTAAACAAAAAAATATGACCTAAAACTTAGAGAACAATTAGAATACGGCCTTTTGATTCGATCGATCGTCACCTCCTTGTTTTATTTTAAATTATTACGTCGAAGGTGTCTTTTATGGCACAACAAACCAGTTAGCTTTCGAATTCCGTCTGGCATACGGTTCGCCTTCCATTCATACTTTCCAATAAACGAAAGGATGGATGACGATTGAACAGTTCACTTTGTAACAGGTTTTACACCCAGGACATGATACCTCCCTTGGCACCTGCCACCATTGCAGTGGCAGCCTTTGATTATGTAGTGATGGAGGGATTCTTAGGCAAAGGCTTGTTTGATGGCCCAAAGAATATACTCTGTGCCGGGAGAATATGAGGTTTTATCCTCTACATGAAAGACGAACTAAACGGCCATGGTGGCAAACTATGCTTGGGCCTTCTAAATCCCAATGGTTGGCTGGTAGTTGGCAACTTTGTTCGTCGGTCTGTCACAATTGGAGATAATTCTATTCAATGGTCCCTCTTCAAAATCACCAGCAGCAGCGGAAATAGATCTCGGCAATGGTAATACAATTTGAAATAAATATTGTCTGTACAAATATATTTCATCAATCTATGTTTATGTTTTGTAGAATGAAGAATGTATCCCATGTTCAATTTCAATTGAGTTTATTGTCTGTACATGTGTTTCAATATCGTGTGACATTGTTAGAAGCAATGCAGAAAATCTAAAGGAGTAGGTTAATTTGGGAGCAAATAGATAAAGGAGTAGGTTAATTTGGGAGAAAGTAGACTTCAAGCAAAAAAAAATGGACTTGAATTTAGTTTGATTTTGAAGGTAGTTTGAGTTTAGTATGGATCAAAGTTTCATGTATTTCAAAATCTTACTCCAAAGTTTTGTTCCATTTTAAACCAACCCAAATACTCAAGAAAATAGATCAAGTTAAAAATTTAAAACAGCACCACTGAAAAAATTGCCGAAAAAATAAACTTGATAGGAAAGATTGCTGTGCAGTTAGCCCACTCCAAATCGAAATGATAAAGAAATATTATTATTACGTTACCGTATTGCTCGTGGAACTATTACTTGATTTGCATCTGCTTCTATATTTGAAACTGTTGGCCTGGCCGTCGGCGAGCATTGTGCTTCCAAGTGTTCCTTACATGTTATGCAACACTAAATTTGTGGAGTCCACATTCATGGTTGTTTTCTCATTTTCATAAATGTTCATAAGATGGACGAGAAGACATTAATTTACAATAAAATGCACAGTGATTTCCATTGCACCGAAACTTTGTCTACGTCCGAAACTTTGTCCACGTCCATAGAGAAATGCAGTTAGATATACAGACTGCTCCAAAACAGTAAGCTATCTCATCTACCAATTCAACAATCATCTCAATTCTGCGCTTGAGGTAGATGAGCAGAAAAGCCAGAGAAAGGAGAAACGATTGTGCCTACTCTGATTAATTGACACGTACCTAGTACGAAATAAGAATAAAAGTGAACATTCTGGTTACTTATTGAGTCATTTACCGTAGCACCTTTGGGACTTTTTTTTCTCCCGTTTCCTTGAGAAACCTGCTGCTCAAATCTCAAACTTGAGCTTATAAGCTGATTCTTCTCTTCAGGAGCTTTTCCACGGCTATTTTATCACCCAATTATGAACTCGGAGCTAAGAATTATGGCCTTTTATCACCCAATTATGAAATCGGAGCTAAGAGTTATGGCCTTTTAAAGTTGTTGAGCATTTTCCACTAGTCTATGTCAGCATGCCTATTTGTTACAATTGTTGTAAGTTTTTCGAGGCATCATGGAAAAGAGGAATCTAACAATGGAAAAGATATAATGGAAAAGAGAATCGAGTAGATTTTTTGAGCGTTTATGAGAAAATTTTAAAATTCTTTAAGCATTGGCTAGGGTGGTAGCTGCCGGAGGGGTGCTATACGGCTCTAGAGAACAAATGGAATTGAACTTTTCTTGGAGTCTTGGTCTTGTCTTGAATAATCAAGATGAGGATTATGCCTTATTTCGTGGCCTTGTCATTATTAGAGGCCTTGTCTAACAATTCTAGAGAACAAATGGAATTGACCTTCCCCTGGAGTCTTGACCTTGCCTTGAACAATCAAGTCGAGACTTATGCCTTACTTCGTGGCCTTGTCATTGTTAGAGATCAAGGTATACATACTCTCATTGTTCTAGGGGATTCAAAAAATACCATTAGATACCATTGTCTCAACACCCTCCCCATGGATGTGAGATTGTGCTCTATCTTCAATAGAATCCAAAGCCTCCTACTAGATTTTATTCTAGTGGACTCGTGGCACATTCTTCGACACTTAAATAAGTGAGGTACTATAGGGTGTCAATAGGAGGGAATTTTGGTTTATTTCATTCTTAGTCCAAAGATTCAATGAATTATACAACAAAATTCAAGCAATGCTCCTTCAAGAAAATCTCATGACGTGTTTATGGACAATATGATTTCCATATAGACTTCTTGTGGGATATTTACAATGGGTTTCAAGCGCAATTTCTATAGCCCAAAGTCCATAATTCACAAGCACGAGATCATGCTCTGATAGGGCGACAAGCTACGGGCACATGAATTGGTTTCAAGAAATATCATTCTCAACATTCACTTCTAATCTTGTTGTAGCACATATTCAAAGGAAAATAGTCAGTAAATAAATTATTATTGCACATAGAAAAGTGGGAAAGACACTCATTCTCTTTTTAGCAAGATTTTTTGTTTACAAAGTCGTCAGATTTTATAAGCTAGGCATTCAAACAAAATTTTACAGAGCATAGTAGAGGAACTTATCTGTGCATGAATTGTAGACCAAACAATCGACCGAGGGTGAGTGATTTTCCACCCAACAGTAGGCTATGTTGCACATAAATATCTCTACAAAATGTCATCCCCTAGCTAAGTTATGATACCACAAGGGTGAAATTGGAAATCTCAGGGATTCCTGGGCAGTCTTTCTAACTCAAAGCAAGGATTTACTAGTAATTTTTCTCACAGTCGATTTCTTAGGAACGAAAAATAGTTTTTGGGAACCCCCAATGCCCACCCCACATAGAACAAGGAAATAAATCCCTTCTCTGCTCCATAGTCCCTCAGAAGTCTCCCCCTCCAATGATTTGTAGTCTGTGCCCAACAAGGTCCCAATTGTAGTTCTATAACTCCAACAATTCATCTCAGTTTCCTTCTCTTCTCAAGGTGCTAAACACTTTCTTCCATGGATGGTATTCCTCACATTCTATGGTTGGCTCTCTTTCTATGCATCCAATCTCCTTTTTTCTCTATCCCTCTTTCCCCAAACTCAGTTCTCTCTTCTACTCAAATTTCCTTTCCCTTTTTCCCATGTGTGTTTGACTCTTACAATTGCCCAAATTGATTGTACTTAGCCCATACCTTGAAGATTTGGTCAGTTGACTCTCTCACCCACCTTGTACATGCATTTATAGCTATCATTCCCATCATAAGGGTGTTTTTCACATGCTCTCATAACTAGGGAAATCACTTCTTCCACCAACGCCCTTACATGCATTCAATGATTGGTTTTGGATAAGTCAAAGGGGAAAATATATGGTTAAACACAAAAATAAATTCGCAATGTGTCTTGGGATTTTTGACATGTAGAGCTCCATTTAGCCCTCCTCGCTTTTCCCTACTCGTAGTATCATAGCCCCTATAGGAACTCATGCTTAGTTAGCTATTTAATTTCTTTATTAACTGAAAAAATCAAATATACACAATGTTCAATATGTCCATATCACCATGCATGGTAATAAAATATCCATGCCGAAATAAAACCAATGTTAAACAAAATTAATTACAAATTAATCAGGGGATCAAAATTGGAACATTACATCTCCTCCCCACCTTGGAATAAAACCGTCCTCAATGTTTTGTTCTCTACAACAATGTTTTAAGATGAAAATAAAAATGGATATGAATTTTTCATGGCATCCTCCATTTCCCATGTAGCTTCACTTGGGTCAAAGAATTTTCATTTCACCTTTACATGGGCTATGGCTTGGCTCCGGAGCAATGTTACCCTCATGTCTAAGATACAAATGGGTTCTGGTTGAAAATATCCCTCTAGTTCCATATGGATCACAACCCCATCAATAACATGGTTAGAATCATGTACATACTTTTTAAGTAGCGAGACATGGAAAACATTAGGTGTTTTAACATTAGGGGGTAATGCTAGCTTATATGCTACTAGTCCCATTCTTTCTAAGATTTCAAAGGGTCCACAATATGGGGGTGAAAACTTAGCACAATTTCCAAGCCTTAGGAAATTCTTTTGTGGTTTAACCTTGTGATGCACATCATCTCCACTCGGTAATTGGTAAGGATTGTAATAAGTTTGTTAGGTGTTTTTGTTCATCTTTGACTTGTTGGCACTCAATGAATTTGGCAATGTAGTCTACAATTTCCTTCTTCATTCTAGTCCAATAATATTGCTTTCATGTTGTAGTAATCATCTTTTGATAGCATGGGTGTCATGAGTTTGGTTTCTTTTGGATTTCATCCATAATGAGTCTCTTTAACTCTATTGAATTAGGTATGTACAATATATCCTTATAAATCAACTACTCGTCTTCAGTCATTTGGAAAAAATCACATTTTATGTTATGATGGTTCTCATTGTAGACAATCTCTCAGTGTAATAACGTGCTCATTAGTGTGTAAGACTTATTTTATTTTAGTCTTCAAATCAAATTCACATGAAGTGATTGCCACCATGTGAATCACATGCATGCTTCTGTTGAGTGCATTTCCCACCTTGTTTTCCTTTTATATGTATTGTCTAAAAATAATATGCATTGATAAGGGATAACCATCTAGCATGTCTGGTGTTCAAGTGCAGTTAATCAAATAGGTGCTTCAACCCATTATGATCTATCATCAACATAAATTTTCGGCCAATCAGGTAATGATGCCACATATTCAGTGCATGAATTATAGCTGCAAGTTTTAGGTCATGAATGACATAATTATTTTCATGTTCGTTTAGCTTCCTAGACTCATAACTCACCAGATGGCCATCTTGCATAAGAACTCCATTAAGTCCTTTACAGCTAGGAAATCTCTGTTTGGGTTTGCAATATTCAAAATTGGTGCACTGGTAAGAAAGTGTTTCAATTGCTAAAAAAATTATTTGCATTTCGAAGACCACTCAAATTTGATTCCTTTCTTTTGTAATGAAGTTATTTGATGGCCAATCTTGGAGAAACCCTTTATGAATTTATGATAATATCCCACAAGCCCCATAAAGGATCTCACAATCGTCACATTTTTCGGAGTGGGCCAATTCATGATGTCTTTGAATTTTTCTAGATCAACAACAATTCCTTGTTCTAAAATGATATTCCCCAGGTAATATATTCGTTTCTGATAGAAAGAAAATTTTCTAAATTTGGCATAGAATCGATGCTCTCTCAACACTTGTAATGCCATCCTAAGGTGTTCCTCTATTGAGCACACACTTATACTAAGAGGTGGGGATGCATCAATATAAGACAATTTTTTTCTTTTTCAAACATTCATCAACCATAAGAAAACAATCCCATATTAACTATACAACATGGAACACAATTTTTACATGGAAACTCGTTTGGGAGAAAACCATAGAAATTTTATTTATAATTATTTGTAGGCACCAACCTACTTCTATAAATATTTGTATGCACCAACCTACTAGAGACACCAATCCCCACTAATGCAAATCCTAGTAGGCACCAACCTGCTCTTACAGATCTTCGTAGACACCAATCAACTGGAGACACCAATCCCCACTGCTAATCACCAACTTAGCAAGAGACACCAATCTCTTTCATATCTTTGTAGACACCAATCTACTAGAGACACCAATACCCACCGCTAAGTACCAACTTAGCAAGAGACACCAATATCTTACAGATCTTTGTAGACACCAATCCCCACCAATAAGCACTAACTTTGTAAGAAACATCAATCTCTTTGTGTGAGCTTCACCAACCTTCACCGAGTATGCTTGCTACTTCTTCCTTCACCGTGTTTGTTTGTTTCTTCTTCCTTCACTAGGTATACACTACTTATGCCTTTACCTAGTATGACAACAAATTGAATTTCCAAATGACAACTTTCCCAAGGCTTGTTGTTTTGGGCCTCTTCCCAAGAACGAACTTGTACAAAATTCTACATATCCAATTTTTCAAATCTGATTATGAAATGGTTACCTGAGGTACTTATGTATGTCTCCTATGTTCTCTAAAATATTCATAGTCTAAAGAGTCCCAGAAAAAAAGTTATATTGAAAATGTCAAGCTGACGTGTTTAAAACAGATCTTGGGACCATTCAGACACCTTAACTTCCACCAAGCATATATCATAAAGTACAATGAATAAACATCTGAAATGTATACCACATGTACACCAATATCTCTCGACTGTCTCTGCATTATTTCAAGGTCTAAAATATCTCAGAAAATAAGTTATAGTGAACGTGCCAAACTGACCTGTTTGAAATTGATTTCAGGACTCCTAACTTCCATACAGGATACCTATGAAAGTATAGAGAAATGGCATCTAAAATTTGTTTCACATGTACACCAAGATCATTTCTCTGTCTTTACAAAGTTTCAAGGTTTGAAACATCCCATAAAATAAGTTATAGCGAAAGTCCCAAGTTGACTTGTTTGAAACTGATTTTAGGATCATTCATGAAACTTAATTTCTACATGGCATATCTCCTAAAGTATAGTGAACCAACATATAAAATTTGTACCACATGTACACCAAGATATCTCCTTTTTCTCTTCCAAATTTCAAGGTCTGAAACGTCATAGAAAAAAAAGTTATCATGGAATTGCGAAGATGACCTGAAACTGATTTCACAATTCAATCTTTACTAATCCATTTTTCACACACACACACACTTTCTCTCAATGCTTTATTTTTTTGTACATTTTCATAACCCTTCATGAAGGGACATGTCCCTTAATTAAATTATTAATTTCCAATACCATGGGAAAATACCCCAATGTTGAAACCACTATATAACTTTTTACTTTTTCACCTGCACTCATTTTTTAATATACTTGTAAACACATATATAAATCAATATTGGAAATGGTGTGTGTATTGTAATTCCATAATATGACATTAATGACATCATTAATCAATTTACATCAATAACAATAATTTCAATGAAACGCATAGTCTACCATGAATAAAAGAATTCTCCCCATGTTTTCAACTCTCCCAGGAATAGAAATAATTCCCCCTGTTTGTAACTCCCCCGCTTTGATATCAATGAAAAGGGGATGTCCCCCCTGAACTTGTGCTTCTCCTTAAGCACTCATTCAAAACTCTAGTCGACTTTCAAGGAATTCATACGTAAGTAATAGGAATGTTGCAATATTGTACAGTCGATGATACACAACGATGTGAAGTCCACAAACACCTGGTCAAATGATTCTATGACCATCCATTAATCCAACCACAATCTATCCTGGTAAATGACACTGGTCCATAATTTTGTCCTTCACTTCTCTTATGCAAATCTCTAAAATCAAGATTGTCCTTCCTTCGATTTTTATGGCAAGGATGATGATAGGGCACATAGTTTTGTGTCGATTGATCAAAAGAAGTAGGTTCAGGGTTAGGTTCACTTACATGAGTATAAACACCTAGTATATCAATAACAATTCCATATGTATGCTCAAATCCTTCCATGTGAGTAATATACAACTCATCAATCTATTTGGCACAATCAATAGTAAGTTTCTCTTATGGAAAACCACTTTGAACTCCACTTGCAACAAATAAAACTCCCCTGGTTGTAGCAAGGGAAGGTGTAGGTAGGGAGACAACAACAACATCATATCCAAGACCCATCTTAATGAATGGAGACCTTTGAAAATTGATAATATTATCTAAGGTTTCACTACTCTTTTCAAAATTCAAACTTCTACTCAATTTAATAGTTGTTTTCTCCAATTCCTTTCTTAACGAAACAATTTCATATTCTAGCTCTTCACAATTTTCTTCCTTTTTCATCAGTTGGATTTTCACCACTTCTTTCATCCTTCTTGCTTCTTCTAATTGAACCTTTAGGTTCATGATATTCTTTTTTGTTTCTTCAAGGCTTTTTGGCATTTTGGATTTTGAATCATGATCCTCTTCTTCATATTTTGTCTTTTGTTTCAAATCATTTTTTCCTAAGATCTTGCATTTCACTTAAGGCACAAATGAGTTCTTCTTCAAGATTCACTCCCCCATATGTTTCATCATTTTCCTCTTTTTCTAAGTCCATCATTTATGTCCCTTTGTCTTCATCAATATTTGTTTTTGTGGCCATGGAAATATTTTTTTCTCTTTCACTATCGAAACTTATTTCATTTCTTTCTTCAAACGAGTCACTAACCCCTTTTGAGTAGAGATTATTCTACTTATAAGAGTTCTCTTTTCATGCGTACCCTTTTTGTGGAAATGAGGTTTTATCTCTTTCTTTACGTTATGCTATTCTTCATCATCACTACTTTCATCCTTTACATATGGAATCTTATCAACAAAATTCCCTACTTTTTGACAATTAAATCATTTAAAGGGCAACTTACCTTTGTATTTGTTAGATCTCTTTTTGCGTTTTCCCACAAAATGTGCTTCCTCTGCATCTGATTCATTTTAGAAGCTATCACTTGATTCATGATCTCTATTCTTTGTTTTCTTTTAGGCTTTGAAGATGGCTTCTGTCTTTGATGGATTTTCTTTCTCTGTCATCATTTCATACGTCATGAGGATACCATGCAATTCATCCATTGTTAATGAATCAAGATCCTTCATTTATTTAATGGCATAAATTTTTGCATCAAATCTTAAGGGGAGTGACCTTAACAAATTTTGTACAATCATTGTTTCTTCAACCTTTTAACCAAGTCCTTCGACGGTGTTGACAATTTCATCCACGTGGAGAAGATATGCTGCGACACTTTCTTCGTCTTTCGTTTTCAGGCTCTCAAACTATCTTCTATGAGTTTGGAGTTTTTCCTTCTTAACCTTGTCATCGTCTTCATAGATATTTTTAAGCTTGTCCCAAATTTATTTTGTTGATTCAAAATGCATCACTTTGACAAACTTGGATTTTGTTAGACCACACAAGATGGAATTCATGGCTTTTACATTATGATCACTAGGCTTCTTCCTGGTCGCACCTATTGGTGGAGTTGTTGGGGTTGTATAACTAGTCACGACTTATTGCCAAGTATCAAAACCAAGAGCTATTAAATAGGTTCACATCCTTATGTTCCAGAATACATAGTTTGTTTCGTCCAACACGAAAGACCTATTTGTGGAGAAACCTTCTTGATTGACCATGTGTGCTCCTGGGATCTACCTTCTAATGGTTAGACTATTTCCAAAGGAACTTGCTCTGAAACTGATTGTTGATCACATAATTATACTAAGATGGGGGTGAATCAGTATAAGACAATTTTTTTACGTTTTCAAACATTCATCAACCATAAGAAAACAATCACATATTAAATGAACAACATGGAACATAAGATTTGCGTGGAAGCCTATTTAGGAGAAAACCATGAAAATTTTATTTAGAATTCTTTGTAGGAATGAACATGTTGTTACAAATATTTGTAGGCACCAACCTACTAGAGACACCAATACCCACTGATACAAATGCTAGTAGGTACCAACCTACTCTTACATATTTTCGTAGACACTAATCAAATGGAGATACCAATCCCCACCTATAAGGACCAACTTAGCAAGAGACACCAATATATTTTAGATCTTCGTAGACACCAATCTACTGAAGACACCAATCTCCATCGTTAAGCACAAATTTAATAAGAGAAACCAATCTCTTATAGATCTTCGTAGACACCAATCCCCACCACTAAGTATTAACTTAGCAAGAGACATTAATCTCTTTGTATCAACTACACCAACCTTCACTGAGTCTACTTGGTACTTCTTCCTTCACCAGTTCTACTTGTTGTTTCGACCTTTACCAGGTCTACACTACTTCTTCCTTTACCTGGTCTGACCAAAATTTGAATTTCCAAATGGAAAATTTCCCAAAGCTTGTTGTTTTGAGCCTCTTCCCTAGAACGAATTTGTACAACATGCCACATATCCAATTTTGAAAATGTGATTATGAAACTGTTACCTAAGGTACTTCTACATATCTCCGAAATTATAGTGAACCAACATCTGAAATTTGTACAACATGTACACCAAGATTTCTCCTCTGTATGTAAAAAATTTTAAGGTTCAAAACATCCCAGAAAATAAGTTATAGAAAAAGTGTCAAGATGACCTGTTTGAAATTGATTTTAGGATCATTTAAGAACCTTAATTTCCCCAGGGCATATCTCTGAAAGTATAGTGAACCAGCATATGAAATTTGTACCACATGTACACCAAGATATCTCCTATATTTCTTCCAAATTTTAAGGTATGAAATGTCCTATAAAAAGTTATCACGAAAATGCCAATATGACTTGAAACTGATTTCACAATTGAATCTTTGCTAATCCATTTTTTACACGCACAATTTCTCTCAATGATTTATCTTTTATACTTTTTCATAACCCTTCATTAATGGACATGTCCCTTAATTAAATAATTAATTCTCAATACCATGGGAAAATACCCCAAACACCCTAGGCAAATACCTCAAATCCATAGGTTTGAAACCACCATTTCACTTTTTTTTATTTTTCACATGCACCTCCTTTTAATATACTTGTAGACCTATATATATAAATCAATCTTGGAAATGTTGTGTGTATTGTAATGTTGTAATATGACATTAATATTTTGACATCAATAACAATAATTCCAACATCCTCATGTTCCTCTTTAGATTTGGAGTAGATGAGGGTGTCATTAATAAATACTAGTACAAACTTATCCAGATATTCATTGAGGAAATTGTTTATAAGACATGTGAATGCAACTAGTGCATTGGTAAGCCCAAATGAAACTACCACAAATTCATAATTACCATACCTTGTCCTAAACGTTGTCTTATGAATATTCTCATGCTTGATTCTAACTTGAAGATATCTAAATCTCAATTCAATCTTTGAGTATACCATGGCCCCTCTTAATTGGTCAAATAGGTCATCAATCTAGGGTAACATATACTTATTTTCCCCTCTAACCTTGTTCAATTGTCGGTGGTGAATGCACAATCTGAGGCTACTGTCCTTCTTCTTTACAAATAAAGCTAGTGCTCCCCAAGGAGACATACTTGGTTTGATATATTATTTTTCCAACATCTCTTGCAATTGCATCTACAATTTGATTAGTTCAAGAGTACTCATTATATAAGTAACTCTAGATACAGGTGGAAATCCTAGCAAAAGATCAATTGAGAATTCAATATCCCTCTTGGGAGGTAGACTTGATATCTTATCTAGAAACACGTCCTTGAATTCTTGAACTACTTCGTAGTCTTCAATCTTTGATTTATTTTTTTTCCTTCTATCCCCAACACATGGACAACATACAATTGACATCCTTTTTTGAAACTCTTCTTTAGTTGCAAGCCCAAGGACTTCACATTGTTAACCAATATCTTACCACGTTCATTCATAAAGGGGTGTTTTAAATTATCGAAAATAAGGTCAATATATTGTAGGTATTGGGGGGGGAGGTGCATGGTACCAAGGAGTTTATAGGTATTGAGGGGTATAAAAAGTATTATCTAGTCAAAATGAGAGGAAATTTTATTGTAAAAATGTATTGGGAGGAGGGTTCAAAAAAGAGATTTTGGGAGGTATTGACCAATATCTAATGAAATTAGGGATATTCTTTAATATTCCACGAATGCAAACACTATGTCACATGTTCATTGAGTGAATACCTCATGGTTGCAAGGATGAAACTTGTCTTTCAGAGATGGGTTTTGAAATTCCTTTCACTATTCTTGAATTTCCATGATCATCCACATAGTGAATTTTTTTTTTGTACCAATCCAGTTTGAATTTATGTGCTACTAGCCAATCCATGCTAGTTAAAAAAAACATATGAACATAATGGAAAAATATTCATAGTTGCCCATGTAATTGGTCCATTTATTTCCATATTGAATTTATGTGCTACTATCCAATCCATGCTAGTTAAAAACAACATATGAACATAATGGAAAAATATTCATAGTTGCCCATGTAATTGGTCCATAGTTTCAGGTCATCATCGCAATTCCATGATAGAAAAAAAAGTTATCATGGAATTGCGAAGATGACTTGAAACTGATTTCACAATTCAATCTTTACTAATCCATTTTTCACACACACACACACTTTCTCTCAATGCTTTCTTTTTTTGTACATTTGCATAACCCTTCATGAAGGGACATGTCCCTTAATTAAATTATTAATTTCCAATACCATGGGAAAATACCCCAATGTTGAAACCACTATTTCACTTTTTACTTTTTCACGTGCACTCATTTTTTAATATACTTGTAAACCTATATATAAATCAATATTGGAAATGGTGTGTGTATTGTAATTCCATAATATGACATTAATGACATCATTAATCAATTTACATCAATAACAATAATTTCAACAATCTCCCCATTTGTCATTGATGACAATCTTGCAACGAAACACATAGTCCACCATGAATAAAAGAATTCTCCCCATGTTTTCAACTCTCCCAGGAATTGAAAGAATTCCCCCTGTCTGTAACTCCCCCCCCTTTGATATCAACGAAAAGGGGATGTCCCCCCTGAACTTGTGATTCTCCTTAAGCACTCATTCAAAACTCCAATCGACTTTCAAGGAATTCATAAGTAAGTAATAGGAATGTTGCAATATTGTACAGACGATGATACACAACAATGTGAAGTCCTCAAACATCTGGTCAAATGATTCTATGACCATCCATTAATCCAACCACAATCTATCCTGGTAAATGACATTGGTCCATAATTTTGTCCTTCACTTCTCTTCTGCAAAGCTCTGAAAGCATGATTGTCCTTCCTTCGATTTTTATGGCGAGGATGATGATAGGGCACATAGTTTTGTGTCGACTGATCAAAAGAAGTAGGCTCAGGGTTAGGTTCACTTACATGAGTATAAATACCTAGTATATCAATAAAAATTCCATATGTATGCTCAAATCCTGCCATGTGAGTAATATACAAATCATCAATCTATTTGGCACAATCAATAGTAGGTTTCTCTTATGGAAAACCACTTTGAACTCCACCTACAACAAATAAAACTCCCCTGGTTGTAGCAAGGGAAGGTGTAGATAGGGAGACAACAACAACATCATATCCAAGACCCATCTTAATAAATGGAGACCTTTGAAAATTGATAATATCATCTAAGGTTTCACTACTCTTTTCAAAATTCAAACTTCTACTCAATTTAATAGTTGTTTTCTCCAATTCCTTTCTTAAGGAAACAATTTCATATTCTAGCTTTTCACAATTTTCTTCCTTTTTCTTCAGCTAGATTTTCACCACTTATTTCATCCTTCTTGTTTCTTCTAATTGAACCTTTAGGTTCATGATATTCTTTTTTGTTTCTTCAAGGCTTTGTGACATTTTGGATTTTGAATCATGATCCTCTTCTTCATATTTTGGCTTTTGTTTCAAATCATTTTTTCCTAAGATCCTGCATTTCACTTAAGTCACAAATGAGTTCTTCTTCAAGATTCACTTCCCCATATGTTTCATCATTTTCCTCCTTTTCTAAGTCCATCATTTATGTCCCTTTGTCTTCATCAATATTTGTTTTTGTGGCCATGGAAATATTTTTTTCTCTTTCACTATCGAAACTTATTTCATTGCTTTCTTCAAATGAGTCACTAACCCCTTTTGAGTAGAGATTATTCTACTTATAAGAGTTCTCTTTTCATGCGTACCCTTTTTGTGGAAATGAGGTTTTCTCCCTTTCTTTACGTTATGGTCTTCTTCATCATCACTACTTTCATCCTTTACATATGGAATCTTATCAACAAAATTCCCTACTTTTTGACAATTAAATCATTTAAAGGGAAACTTACCTTTGTATTTGTTAGATCCCTTTTTGCGTTTTCCCACAAAATGTTCTTCCTCTGCATCTGATTCATTTTAGAAGCTATCGCTTGATTCATGATCTCTATTCTTTTTTTTCTTTGAGGCTTTGAAGATGGCTTCTGTCTTTGATGGATTTTCTTTCTCTGTCCTCATTTCATACATTATGAGGATACCATGCAATTCATCCATTGTTAATGAATCAAGATCCTTCATTTCTTTAATGGCATAAATTTTTGCATCAAATCTTAAGGGGAGTGACCTTAACAAATTTTGTACAATCATTGTTTCTTCAACCTTTTCACCAAGTCCTTTGATGGTGTTGACAATTTCATCCACGTGGAGAAGATATGCTGTGACACTTTCTTTGTCTTTCATTTTCAGGCTCTCAAACTATCTTCTATGAGTTTGGAGTTTTTCCTTCTTAACCTTGTCATCATCTTCATAGATATTTTTAAGTTTGTCCGAAATTTATTTTGTTGATTCACAATGCATCACTTTGAAAAACTTGGATTCTGATAGACCACAAAAGATGGAATTCATGGCTTTTACATTATGATCACTAGGCTTCTTCATGGTCGCATCTATTGGTGGAGTTGTTAGGGTTGTATAACTAGTCACGACTGATTGCCAAGTATCAAAACCAAGAGCTATTAAATAGGTTCACATCCTTATGCTCCATAATACATAGTTTGTTTCGTACAACACGAAAAACCTATTTGTGGAGAAACCTTCTTGATCAACCATGTGTGCTCCTGGGATCTACCTTCCAATGGTTAGACTATTTCCAAAGGAACTTGCTCTAAAACTGATTGTTGAGCACATAATTATACTAAGATGAGGGTGAATCAGTATAAGACAATTTTTTTACTTTTTCAAACATTCATCAACCATAAGAAAACAATCACATATTAAATGAACAACATGGAACACAAGATTTGCATGGAAGCCTATTCGGGAGAAAACCATGAAAATTTTATTTAGAATTCTTTGTAGGAACGAATATGTTGTTACAAATATTTGTAGGCACCAACCTACTAGAGACACCAATACCCACTGATACAAATCCTAGTAGACACCAACCTACTCTTACATATTTTCGTAGACACTAATCAAATGGAGATACCAATCCCCACCTTTAAGCACCAACTTAGCAAGAGACACCAATATATTTTAGATCTTTGTATACACCAATCTACTGGAGACACCAATCTCCACCGTTAAGAACCAACTTAATAAGATAAACCAATCTCTTATAGATCTTCGTAGACACCAACCCCCACCACTAAGTATTAACTTAGCAAGAGACACCAATCTCTTTGTATCAACTGCACCAACCTTCACCGAGTCTGCTTGGTACTTATTCCTTCACCAGTTCTACTTGTTGTTTCTACCTTTACCAGGTCTACACTACTTCTTCCTTTACCTGGTCTGACCAAAATTTGAATTTCCAAATGGAAAATTTCCCAAAGCTTGTTGTTTTGAGCCTCTTCCCTAGAACGAATTTGTACAACATGCCACGTATCCAATTTTGAAAATGTGATTATGAAACTGTTACCTAAGGTACTTCTACATATCTCCAAAATTATAGTGAACCAACATATGGAATTTGTACCACATGTACACCAAGATCTCTCCTCTGTATATAAAAATTTTTAAGGTTCAAAACATCCCAGAAAATAAGTTATAGAAAAAGTGTCAAGATGACCTGTTTGAAACTGTGTTTAGGATCATTTAAGAACCTTAATTTCTCGAGGGCATATCTCTGAAAGTATAGTGAACCAGCATATGAAATTTGTACCACATGTACACCAAGATATCTCCTATATCTCTTTCAAATTTTAAGGTATGAAATGTCCTATAAAAAGTTATCACGAAAATGCCAATATGACTTGAAACTGATTTCACAATTGAATATTTGCTAATCCATTTTTTTCACACACAATTTCTCTCAATGATTTATATTTTTATACTTTTTCATAACCCTTCATTAATGGACATGTCCCTTAATTAAATAATTAATTTCCAATACCATGGGAAAATACCCCAAACACCCTAGGCAAATACCTCAAATCCATGGGTTTGAAACCACCATTTCACTTTTTTATTTTTCACATGCACCCCTTTTTAATATACTTGTAGACCTATATATATATAAATCAATCTTGGAAATGTTGTGTGTATTGTAATGTTGTAATATGACATTAATATTTTGACATCAATGACAATATTCTAACATCCTCATGTTCCTCTTCAGATTTGGAGTAGATGAGGGTGTCATTAATAAATACTAGTACAAACTTATTTAGATATTCACTGAGGAAATTGTTTATAAGACATGTGAATGCAACTAGTGCATTGGTAAGCCCAAATGAAACTACCACAAATTCATAATTACCATACCTTGTCCTAAACATTGTCTTATGAATATTCTCATGCTTGATTCTAACTTGAAGATATCTAAATCTCAATTCAATCTTTGAGTATACCATGGCCCTTCTTAATTGGTCAAATAGGTCATCAATCTAGGGTAACATATACTTATTTTCCCCTCTAACCTTGTTCAATTGTCGGTGGTGAATGCACAATCTGAGGCTACTGTCCTTCTTCTTTACAAATAATGCTAGTGCTCCCCAAGGAGATAGACTTGGTTTGATATATTATTTTTCCAACATCTCTTGTAATTGCATCTACAATTTGATTAGTTCAAGAGTACTCATTATATAAGGAACTCTAGATACAGGTGGAAATCCTAGCAAAAGATCAATTGAGAATTCAATAGCCCTCTTGGGAGGTAGACCTGATATCTTATCTAGAAACACATCCTTGAATTCTTGAACTACTTCTTAGTCTTCAATCTTTGAACTTTTTTTTTTCTGCTATCCCCAATACATGGACAACATACATTTACATGCTTTTTTGAAACTCTTCTTTAGTTGCAAGCACGAGGACTTCACATTGTTAACCAATATCTTACCACGTTCATTCATAAAGGGGGTTTTAAATTATGGAAAATAAGGTCAATATATTGTAGGTATTGGGGGGGGGAGCTGCATGGTACCAAGGGGTTTATAGGTATTGAGGGGTATAAAAAGTATTATCTAGTCAAAATGAGAGGACATTTTATTGTAAAGATGTATTGGGAGGGAGGTTCAAAAAAGGGATTTTGGGAGGTATTGACCAATATCTAATGAAATTAGGGATATTCTTTAATATTCCATGAATGCAAACGCTATGTCACATGTTCATTGAGTGAATACCTCATGATTGCAACGATGAAACTTGTCTTGCAGAGATGGGTTTTGGAATTCCTTTCACTATTCTTGGATTTCCATGATCATCCACATAGTCAAAAGTTTTTTTGTACCAATTCAGTTTGAATTTATGTGCTACTAGCCAATCCATGCTAGTTAAAACAACATATGAACATAATGGAAAAATATTCATAGTTGCCCATGTAATTGGTCCATTTATTTCCATTGGGAATGCCTCTACTAATTCACTTACTTTTCTCTTAGTTCTTGTAGCCAATTGCATTGACCATGATTTCATGTGCCTTCACTTCTGAAGGGAGAAAGAGTTAACCAAGTGATGTGCAACATAGTCATGACTAGATCCTAGATCAATCAAAATAGAAACAAATTTCCTAACAACCTTACCTTCAACTTCCACCACATATGCTTGGTGGTCTGCTTGTCAATCTTCTACAACAACATAGATTCTAGGAACATTCCTTGCTTCATTATTGATTGTTGGGGCATCATAATATTTTCATGTTTATGGGGACAATGTCTAAGTAGATGTTCCTCTCCACATCCCCAACATTTCAAAGGCCCTTTCTATTGTTCTCTCATCCTTTCTTTCACTGCCTCTACTAACTTTTTCCACTCTGTGATGGAAATTTCTACCTTGTGTTGGGTAACTCATCTAAGAATTATTCACCTGCTTCCTATACTGCTGAGGCTTAAATCCTTTCTTCCTCTAATCATATTTTCTTGTTCCTTTTATTTCCACGCCTTGTTGAATTTTGGCTTACGTTTGGCTTTCTCATAGTAGCATTTTTACTTCTGGATTGTCTCATCAAGTGTCTTGAGCTCATAAAATTCAATCATATCTTGGTAGGACTAGAGTAGACCACTAAGGAACCGATGAATTTTCACTTTCTCATGTATGATATATGGAACATATCTCAATAGTTCCACAAATTTGTTGGCATAATTATCCTTGGTTAATTGTCCCAATTTTAGTTCATGAATTTTTTTACCTTACCATCATAGTACCTCTCTAAAAGGTATTTTTGTTTAAAGTACTTCTCAAATTGATTTAGAATGACTTTCCTCTCACTAATCATCTTCACATTTTTTATGTCTAACCACCAAATCAATACTCTGTCATTCATATTAAAAATAGTCACTCTAACCTTCATATTCTCATAATAGTCTTGTACCTAAAAGTATTTCTTTAATACAAGAAGTCATGCTTCAACTTCTTCACCTGATTTTACCTCACCAAGGTAGGTGACTTTGCCCTTTTTCTTTTTTTTTTTTTTTTTAACTCGGATAAACAACCTTTGGTATGCCTCCTCTTTTTATGTTTACAAGTAGTCTTTGATACATTGTTGATTGATCCATCGAAAGAAGTTACGCCCTTCTCTAATGAGTCTTATGATGTCCTTGTCCGAGTCTTAACATTGGGGCTACCTCTTTCTTGAAGGAATTTTACCTATGTTACTTGAGAGTTGTTCTTGATGCAATTGTTTATGAATTTTAGTCAAACTATGTAGTAGGGAAGCATTTAACTCATTCTATTCTTTTCATTCTTTTCATGGTCTGCCATACAACTATGATCCTTTAAGTTGTTCATCTTAGTGTCGATCACAAAAGTTGTACCCGTTACTGATGGCCAAGAAAGTTCAGGAACGACGATATCAAAGGCCATTGTCATCCTCCATGGCAACAGTACGTGAGGGGCACCAATGCCAAGGGAATTTCAATCACTGATGACCACCAAATTTTTTGGGCACCGATGTAAAAACATTCTAAGGTGCTGAGACAAGGGAAAACTCAACCGCTGATCCTAGAAATGGATTTGGGTGCTGGTGCTAAAAACATTTCATGGCGTCGATCCCAGAGATGAACTTAGTCGCTGATTCAAAGGTGATTTAAAGCGCCGATGTAAAGGGGAAATGGGGCCGCCGAACTAGGTAGAATCTCTTCCTAATTTTCAACCCACTCGACCATATTTTCAGGCGAACTACAAGAAAATATTCTGTGAAAATTCGAATTCAAACAACTTCTTGAGAGAGAGGAACCTTCGATGGGTTTCATGGTCATTTTATGGCAAGTTTAGGTCACCTCCCTTCATTAGATTTCAGTCTCAATAACACAGACCGTTTCATTGAACTTAAAAGGCAAGGAAAAATACAAGGATGTTGAATTCAAGAGTGATGTATCATGACCTCAAGATTCCTCCAGAGCCAATAAGTGAGGTAAAACAAGACGACGATAGGAGGGAAGTTTGGCTCATTTCGTTCTCAGTTCAAATATTCAATGAATTATACAACAAAATTTAAGCAATGTTCCTTTAGGAAAATCTCAGGAAGTTTTTGGGCAATCTGATTTCCATATAGACTTTCTGTGGGAGATTTACAATGGGTTTCAAACACAATTTCTACAGCCCAAAGTTCTGAATTCATTAAAACTACTTCATGGTCTAACTATTTCATGATCTTATGGGCGATAGGTTATAGGTACATGAGTTGAAATGGTTTCAATGGTGTTGGTTAGTTGTTTTACGAAATGGTTTTAGTGATAGGTTATAGGTACATGAATTGAAATGGTTTCAAGGGTGTTGGTTAGTTGTTCTACAAAATGGTTTTTTCTGGGGAATATTGTAAATAAATTTACATAAATCACTATTTTTTGTTGTTCAAAATCTATTTCTGAATGTAGAAATAAATTCAGCATGCTGAAAAACTCTTAGGACACTCGGATTCTACAAAAATAATCACTTAAATCTAAGAATACAACAATTTTTCACCAAATTTCAGGTAAATATCTCTCCAAAAAATCTTTATTTCGTAGAATCTTTAA
>JZKD02S2017728.1:831597-842821 GCA_000966675.3 Picea glauca | reverse complement strand
AAGAAAGTTATGGATATGAGTTACATGCATATGGTAAAGGAGAACATAAAGGATTAGATGAGAAATTGATGATGCATGTTTCTCTGTTAGTTGTTGAGCAACAACAAGTTTTGTATAAATTTCAAGATCCAGTTGCCACTTATATGGAGATGTTTTGCAGTGCTGAAGTTTCAGCTGTTTCCATCTTTAAGGCCAATTTTTTTGATTGTAAGTATGATTTCCAAGTTTATGATTTACATGATGTTGTCTATGTGTTTATGACTTTGCATAAAGTTGGAAGCAAAGTTCAAGTTGTTAGTCAGATACTTGCATGGATTCATTGGAAGCATGATCTTACTTGATCAAGAAGCAACATACTTGATTAGAGTAGGAGTAGGGTGAATAAAGCTCAGTTTTCGAGCATTTTGGTTTGCAGTGATTTGGTTTTCAGTTTTTGAATATTCTTGGTTTTTCAATAAGAAGCAGAGATTCTTTCAAGCCTACATATTTTGTGGAAATATCCCAAGGGAAAAGGCCATTAGAACTGCTAGGTTCTTGGAGCCTCACAGGGAAGTGTCCATCCTTGTAGGAGCCAGATGTTAGAACTCAAAATTAGCCACTAAACATTTAGCGCCTTCATCAAATTTGTGCTAGATTCGCCAAATTCCATGGTTTTTTACCTACTGTCATAGTCTCCTCTTTTGACATTTTTTGTTTAGAGTTCCTGTAGGGGTAAAATAGATGGAGGATGCTAGGGTATGAGTCCTCGAAGCTAAAATTACTCTGTAGAACAGTAAAACACAGGTGGAAGCAACTAATTAACAGTTGCAGGATTTTTAGGAGCATATCTTGAACATTGAAATTAACAATAAAGACTTGGAAGCATATCTCTAGATGATGTGGCAGAGTATCCCTACTTTTAGGGAATTCATTGAATATAATCAATAACTGGAAACATCTCTCGAAAATTCAAGGATAAGATATGGCATAGATGGAAGATTTAAAGGAAAATGAAGAGGATCAAATGTACAGGTGGTAGGACAAATAGGGAAGTCAAAGACAGTTCCATATTCCAAGGAGATTCGACCTCAGTAAACTTAGCTATTTGACAGCCTGCTTATGTCTTATAATTTGAATGTATTTACTTCCTAGGAAACTAGGAACATTTGGTTATGATGTTTTTTATTTAATTAAGCATTTTGTAAGTTTTTTGTGAGGTTCAGTTGTAAAGAGACCCGAGAGGGCTTTAGGAACATAAAGGATTGTCTATTCAGTTTGTAATCCTGAGGGGCGTGGGCTGTAAACTCTTATGTTATGGAAGATTCATATGAGATAATTTATCATATTTTTTTCTGTGTTATTCATTCTGTTCTTCTTCTTGTTTGATCATATTATCTTTGATTTATGGATCCCTGAAACAACAAAAGATTTGATGTAAGCTTTCCCATCTACCATTGTTTACTTTTAAAACATTTCTTTGTTCTCTTTGCAGAGAGGATATTTACTTGGCGAATGTTCATCTTTATGTCAATTCTTATATTCTTCCCTTTATCACCAAATAGATCCTTTTCCTGATAGGTAGCTTAAATGCCTTCAAGGAAAAAAGTGCTTATGAATCCATTTCCCAATGGCCCATCAATGATCTGCAATGACCTTTGTTATATTTTCCTTACTCTATCTTGTTGATCCCTGATTTTAAACTTATTCAAAACAAATTCTATGTTACCAAGCTTACTCCCATTTGCAGTCTGGGAGTGACTCTTGGAGTGATAACAAAACTTATGTGTCAAATAGATATCAACATGTGTCACTCATTGATTGGGCCACGTGAGACCCTTGTTTTATGACAAATGTCTTTCGTTGGATATACGTCGTGCTCAGTTCAATGTTGACCTACTCTGGGGGAAAAATAATGTTAAATGGGTGGAACCCCCGAATGCCGAAGTTGTGAAGCGACGAGGATTGTCGATCCAAAGAATATTTGGGGTCTCTCTTGACCATTCGATCTAGATCGTGGTCAGTATGGCATTGACCACTCTGGAAGTAAAAAGGAAATTACATAGCCAAACCCTCGAACGTCGAAGTTGCGAAGCAACAAAGGTCCTAGATTTGGGGATATACATGGACCTATCTCGATTGTGGGATAAAATTGTATTGGGAGGTTGTTGGCGGGAGTTCGTACTTCAGAGCTCTGGGTGATTTTGCAGGTAGGAGAGGTTGGAGGCTCCCGGAGGCTGTCATTCCGGAGTGACGTGGCACGCTGACGTCACGTAGGGTTATGTGGACCCATGTTCGACATGTCACATATCATCTCGATTCATGATTTTTATAGACCTTATATTACAATTGGAATGTGACACACGTCTCCCATTGATAGGGCCACATGTCATCTCTATTATTTGCCATGTGTCACCCCTTGGTGTGTTGTTGCTTGACCTAATGGATATTGGGACACTGGGAGTTCGGGAGTTCAGAACTCTGGGATGATTAGGGTGTTAGAACGTATGCTCCAATAGGTTCGAAGGCCATAGCCATGTGGTAGGATTCTAGGGTTTTGGGACTCCAGAGGATATGCGAGTAGAGAAAACGACGTTCAACATCGGAGCATCAGATGTCGAAATCCACTAAGCCTATGCATCGAATGAGGGCGAATCTCAGTCGTTGGATTTAACGATGGATTGATCTCCACCATAGATGCAATATTTCTAGGGAACTCTGGGACTTCGGGAATGTTTCAGACATGGACAAGAAGGACGAAGGGTCGAAGGCCCGGTGATCGCGAAGGCACGGGGAACATTCCCTGTAACCACCCCTCTAGTGGCCATGTCATCGCTAAAGGATGACAGCCTTGGTCGAGTCCGTGCCAGGTGGGATGGTACAAATGAGGTGAACCCATGCGGGTGCCACATGGCCCTTGATCAATGATTGCCTAAGAACTTTGGAAGGGCATAACTGTCAATCCAGAGCTTGGATTTGAGCATGGTAATAGTCGTTGGAAAGCTCTTGATGAGCAGATGATGAAGGATATCTCAGGAAGATGATTCGATATGATTGATAAAAGAGAAATTATTATGCCCCATCCCTTAAAAAGATACTTAGGGGTCGGGTGTGTTACAAACAAAGAGAGGTTTCATAGGGACTTCCATTTTTCACTTGTGCCTAAGCTTGAAGGAAACACAGGAACACCTCCTAAATTAGTGTCCATACAGTTCCAACATCTGGGATCAAGTGGCTTCAATGATGCATTAGTTAGACCGAAACAAGGAAGGAATCAGAAAAAGAATAGAGGATTGACACTTCATTGCCTTAAAAAACTCCATACTCAATTGTATCTGGCAACACCTCCCAAGCGTAATTTGTTGGAAAATATGGAAAGAACGCAATAAATGAGTCTTCCTCTCAAAGAATCAAACTTGGGACAGAGTCTGGTTACAAATACAAAATAATATAACAGAGACCATCCTAACAAAGACATGTACTTCTAAGTATCTCTCTTGCGATCGAAATGAAAGGGCCACCTTACAAAACTAGGCTCTCCAAATCACCCCCATAGCCCCCAAGTTCCATGGAAACTCCAATCAAGCTCACAACAAATCACGTTGGAATATAAAGTAAAGTTGATGTCACACCCAGAGAGAAATCGATGCAGTGGAATGTTATCGATTTAGATGAGGATGGTTGGAGGAATTCATTTCTAGTACGATTCCATCACCACAGTACCAACAATCATAAATATGCTTGCATGAGGGGCCTTATGGTTTCTCAGCAATGATGGGAATGACCATTTTGTTGGTTTCTTTCACTGAAGGCATAACAATGCACAAGGTATATTTTTATTAAGAAACTCCCCCCTTATGATGTTTCCATGCCGAGGAAACATGGGCACTTGAAGAGGTGTAGGGGCAACCACATTCCAATGGGAAGACCTCATGTTACAGTTGCAAGTAGCAATTTTCGGCCAAGAAGAAAGAAACAATCCATAACCCCTTCACAGGGATTGACTCACTAGAAGAACAGTGGCCACACTCCTTCTGGGTGGGGATGCAAAATTGAGTGGCTCAAAAGGAAAGGAAGATCTTTGGGTTATTCCCCAAAGTCCTTACCAAGATGGAATTCTTTTGGCATCCCACAACCGAGCCATGATTATGATTTTTCACAGTGCAATCAGGCTTCCAATTATATAGATCCTACTGATAGACGTCCATCATAAGTCACCTCCATGGACAAGCAACAAACTATGGAAGAAGAGGACTCCCAGTGATTTCTCAAGGCCCTGTCCAACATTCGACAATTGGTTTTTGAGCTATGCAACGAGGTTCATGGTGTGCATTTTCTCCTGAAGCTCTTGGATATTCGTATCTCTTTGCCTATGGACATAGAAAAAGAGCAGTTAGAAACCCCACTACTCTTGATGGTTGATGCAAACAATCCCATTCTCCTCCCTCTAGGCCCAATTGGTCACTCTGTCTAGTTGTCATCAGGTTAAACATTTTAGCTTTCAGTTGTCTGAGTCTAAGGAAGTCTAAGTTAGTCTTTAGTTTTTATAGTGCAATGATAGAAAAACATTTTGAATCTACTTCTTTTTGGTTTTGTATTAAGTATGGGGACATGGAAAGAAAATATATGCAAAATTTACTGGGACAGAGTCAGTTTCCCATGGTAGCAGCTTTGTCTCTGGTGAAAACAAATTTTGTTTGTAACAAACTCTCATAGTAGGAAATACAAATCTTCTTATTTACAAAAATGAAAAAATGAAAAATATGGTTGGCAATTAGGATAATTTTATTCCCATCCAAAATTTACCACAACTCATCGCTAGGTTGTAAAATGATTAGAGCAATTTTCCATGTAATACCAATTGAGAGCATGTCCTCATAAGGATATTTTGAATTGGGTCCATTTATTCTTGGATTGTCATTTTTCAATAGCATCTGAAATGTATTCTAAGGTGAAGAGATGGTCATCATCATTAGTAATTACATTATAAATGGACATCTCAGAAGGGTTGGATGTAATCCAGTTTATTTTAAATGTCAAATTTCTACCACCTTACAATGGGTTAGCATTTTCTTTAGGAAATGGGTGACTATTTACTAAAATATCCTAATGAGAATCATTTTGTCTATTTTCTTGAGTTGAATATGAGGCTTTAAGGCCATCAATATGCTCTTGGCATGGTGGGCCATTGTTAGTGGTATTTTGTGGTTAACAAGGAGGATGGTCCACCGACTCAAGAGGGGTCACTTAATAAAAATATTCAAAATATGTGCATTCATAAAGTTATAAAAATTACTCCTATTTTAAAATGACCACATTCTTCTTTTTTTTTTTGCTAATCCTTTAATGGTAAATCAAATTATCATGATTAATAGTCTTCTTCTTTTTTAATCCATTTTGTCACAAAACGTTGTAATAATAACTAGAAAGTTATGCTCCCATATAATTAAAGTTCCCACCCCAATTATTTATAAAAAAAAATTCCAATGAAAACCTTGCGGGGAAACCCCTAAACATTCCCTTGGATTTTACAAATGGTACCTAGTGTAAACTCAACAGTGCTAATTATAGTGCTTGATCTGGTATGGGTATCAAGTGAAGCACACAATAGAGGAAATCAACTTGGAGATCTACCCAAAGACCTCCTACATGAAGCTAAGCACCTAACCACTTGAGCTAGCTCGCTAGGCTCCAATTATTTATTATTACACCAAAATACATATTGAGAAAATTAAATACCTCCAATATGAACTCCCATATTATTTTTCTAGACTTTGAAGGTGACACCCCTCCACCCCCTTCATGAGTTAACCTTTTCCCTTTAATAAAATTTCTGATCAGGCATGAGGGTGCCATCAGAAGGTGTAGTCATGAGTTTGGTATTAGCTAACAAACACATAGTTTGCGAATAATTTAGAAAAAATTCAATACCCGAACAAAGGTATTCTAAGTGAATAAAGGCGAAAAATGACAAGGACCAACAACAAGACACACAAAAAGGATGAATGTTTTAGTAGTGAAAAAATTTAGTTTTTAGAAAGTAGATTATGCAATGTCCAATATCATAGTAAATGCAAACAAAAAATATAAGAAAATAACTCGAAAGTGAAAAGTTGTACAAATTTAGATTTGAATATCTCTAAAATATTGTTTTTTCTTCCGATTAAAAAAAAACCTAAAAATATTATAATTTATAACATTCTACACAATAGTGAGTTAAAAAAGTTCATACAACATACCGCAATTTAGATATTAAAAAATCCAAATAAACAAAAACTTTAAACTAATAACACTTGAAGGTGTGTTCATAAACATTTACTCAAAAATCCGACTCATTAGTTACTTAAGATAATTAATATCATGACATATCTTCGTTCAACATAGAATGTAAAAAAACATAAGCCTTTTATTAAGTGTAAATTGATGATTAAGATAACTAAAAAAACAATAAAGACACTTAGTTCATATTTTTTTACATAAATGTTTTGCTTAGTAATTTAATTCACAAATTTTTGGTTTACAAATGATTACCCCATATCCTCACAAATGAGTATCTTATCTCTTTGATAATTTTAGTAGTGATCCAAGAAGGACCTAAAGTCCATCCATTTGGCTTTTATTCACCTAAAAAAGATAAACTAAAAGTGGATCACATGACTTAAGGTTGCATTGTGTCCGAGCGGATCACATGACTTAATGTTGCATTGTGTCCATGTGAGATGTACCTTGGCTTGCCTCATCAATATTCACTAAAATTTCAATAATTTTGTCGAGATGAACTACAATTCTCGTTGTCCCTATATCCTTACAAATGAGTATCCTATCTCTTTCATAATTTTAGTATTGATCCAAGAAGGACCTAAAGTCCATCTATTTGGCTTTTATTCACCTAAGGAAGATAAGCTAAAAGTGGATCAACATGACTTAAGTTTGCATGCACATAAAGAAGATAATCTAAAGGTGGATGACATGACTTAAGTTTGCATGCACATAAAGAAGATAAGCGAAAAGTGGATGACATGACTTAAGTTTGCAGGGTGTCCATGTGAGATGTACCTTGATTTGTGTCATTGATATTCACTAAAATTTCAATAATTTTGCCTAGATAAACTACAATCCTCTTTGTCCACTTAAACTAAGTACATGCACTATCTAAGAATTTTTTTTTGGTCTTGTAACTCTAATAATTACATTAATTATCACATCCCATCATGACCTCCCAAACTATAATAGATTCCCTAACGAAGGAAAATTGTGCTACAATTTACCTTTTAGCTTTTAAAAAAATTACATTAAGTAAAAACATCCCAATGAAGTGTTTTCATTAAAAATTCATATCCACATATTTTAAGTTCTAGTGAATCATATAATGATAAAAATTCAATTTAATAACACTTCTAATTGAAATCCCTTACTAACCTTATTCCACCTAGACTTTTGAATTATGAAACAATGTCAAAGAAGATTAGGGTCTTCCAACCACTACTACCTTGAACTTATATCCCAAACTTTTAGTGGGATGACATCACTTATTCACTTATTCTTAAAATAAAATATGTATATATTAAAGGGCGCATTTAACATATACTATGCAAAGATGTGGAATACTAAGGTATTCACATTATATAAATAAAGATTTCTTTAATAAGAAGAGACATGTTCGTAAAATCCACACCCATACCAATTGACTTCTAGAAGAGAAGAGTCAAAGAGTGTTGTGCTACTTTAGGTCTAGGAAAACATTATTAATTAGCTATGCAAAGTCAAAGGGTATATGTGGATCATATTAAACACATTTAAGTGGCACATTATCTTTATTTTGACACTAAAATGTGTTTGATATGTGAATATAAACCATATATGGAATTATAAATTTTAAATGAGAATTTTGTTTAGTTTTTATTATGTAAGTAAAATATATTTTATTAATATTATTTTTAAGTTGACAGGGATGGTTTAAGGTAATGTTGTGATGATGCGGAAATGCAATGATGCAATGATTAGAGAAAGATAAATAGTAATAAGAGGAGAAAGAGTAACAAGACTACATTCTTAAATGTGGAAATGCAAATAAGGGAAGTATAACTCAAAAACTTGACTCGACACTCCACACTAGAGGTAGTGATGCAGGAATGCAAGAACTCAACTATGGGGTGAAAGAGCAACATGACTCTCTACATTTTTCATTTTGCATTATGCATGAGAAATGTGGAAATGTAGATAAGGGAAGAACAAATTAGAATCTCGGCTTTGCACTCCACACCAGATGCAGTAATGCAAGAATATGGGAACTCAACCATGGGGAGAAAGAGAAATAAGACTCTCCACTTTTTGTATACAGAATGTGGAAACACATAACTATAGAAAAGAAAATAAAAACAACTTTTAAAATATTATCTTCCTATTGTTATATCCAAATCACATAGACTAGATAGATTAATATTATGATAAAATATGTTATTATTGATGACCAACACAGACAAAATGTTCAAAGGTTTGATATATATCTTGGGAAGAATGTACTTTTTTGTATACCAATTAATATATGAGTAGCTAAATTACAAATAAAAGAAAAATGTAAGTAAAATATTATGAATTAGTTTTTTAGAGAGATTTGTTGGGAGAGTTGGTTGGGTCTTTGTGTTAATAATAATCAATGTTATGTACCTCATGGGAAAGATGTTAAATTGTAACTGAGGTTAGTGTCTAGTTTCATGTATGGGATTGGGCTAGATGTTAGTTCAAATTATGTTAGTCAGTTCCATTAGACGAACTCTGCTACATTGAATTATCAACCGGGGGATCATAAACTGGTGAAGTGCAATGCCCAATATATGCATTCCTTAGCTTCCAATCTATCCTTAAATGACTACTATGCAAAATGGAAAATTGTTCATTGCCTTAGTTGTAGAAACAAAGTTGTGTTCAACTACAGAAAGAACATAGTAATTCTAATGATGCAAAATCATAGTTATAAGAACACAAAGATTATTTCAATTATTTAAGATCATCAATCTACTAGATTGTTAATCACATTCTTTCAATCACTTGAATCAATGAGAGTTCTTGCTAATTATAACATTCAATTATTCAACTGATGGCTGCCACATTAGTTATCTTTGTGTAAACAAAAACAAAGTTTTCATAAAGGAACTTAACATAAATGGAAATGAGCATAATTAAATTAACAAAGCAATACCAACAATGAAAGAAATGAATAGTGTGCTCCTGTTGTTGGGGAAAAACACCCTACGAACTAGCAAATAGAATTCAGACTTTGCATGCAGATATGACCGAATAGAAATTACTTTCTACCTTCATCCCTAGATTTAAATCCCCTTTTCTTAGTAAATGCATGGAAAGATCAACCTACCTCGTTACCGGCATTTGATGTCGATCCTCCGTTGTGCTTGATTACTTGTTCGCAATACTCCTTCCAAAGCTTACCTGCATTCAAGACGAGCAACAACTATACATGCATACTACTTATATACTCACGGGTTAGAAATCAAACATAAACTAATCAAACCATATAAAGTTCATGAATTGGGATGGGAAAAACATTCTCTTTATTACTTAAAATGAGTCAACTTTACAAAATATGAGACCGGCCACCGCTCCTTGAACCTGATCCTGGGCTCCTCTTATTTTGTCCTTCAACTACTTTGCTTTAAATCTCCTTTGGCATTAGGAAAGGCTAAAGGGTTGGGACAATGGAATACGTAAATGGGGAGAGTTTCTTTGCTATATTCTTCCTCCTTCCAAATGGTACCCCTACCCCTTCTTTTATAGGCTAGAAGGAGCTAGGTATTTGGACGAACCCTCGACCATGCATGGTCGGGAGTTTTAGTTAACTCACCCATAGCTTTTTGTTCCGTCGGAAACTTTCCTTTTTTCATGCTTTTGTCGGTCCACGCGGGTTGTTTTGGGTCAGCCAGCGTGTACACACGTGCAATAATGGGTTAGGGCGCGTGGGCCTTTACACAAGAGGATTTTCAAAGAGTTGTTCAGTAGTGTTTTTGGCAAAGAAAGGATATGAGTTGGCCTGATGCCAGATAAGCATGTGTGGTGCAATTTAGGGTTATAACATATGCCCCCTAATGTGTGAGGTTGGAAGAGCATCTGATGGCCGAAATACATTACCAATCTTTACTGATGTGCCGAACGATTGAGCCCAAGGATCAGGAACCGGGAGGTGCCGTCTGCAAAATAACAAATGTCTCACTGAGGTGGGCATACCCATGCTCGGGATAAAAATAGAACCATGGCTACCAATCAAATACACTGTAGATCCATGTCATATAACTATAAAGAGTAGCCGCGAACAATACACAACGGAGCTACATATCGAAATCAGAAAGATATACATATAGAGTATCCATCTTCCAGAGGCTGATTCGGCCTGATGGCTGGAGATGAGATCTTCAGAGCTCGAGAAACAACTTCAAAATCTTCCAAAACTCGGGTAGGAGTGTAATATGAGTGTATGACTACACTACCCAGAGGTCTTCGACGACTCGTCGGTCATGGACTTGATAATCTTGATGATTGGACTGAAGGCTTCAGTGATTTTGAACAAGGACTTGATCAGATGTTTAGGATGGCCGGGTATGCGGACAAGAGACATTTTGCAGAGGAGCCGACTCAGGCTTAGTGACAAACTTCCCTTGGACAATAACACGACAAGTGATGAGACTCAGGTAGCATGAATGTTAATCATAAGTCTACGAAGCAGGAGGCAACACAAACTCTCCATATGTTTGGAAGAATAACCAAACGATGGAGGACACAACTCTATATAGCGAGAAAAGATTCCTAAGGTCGTACTACATCCCATATTCTGATGAACAAACAGACATATGTGCTTTATCCAAGGGTGACTCATTATGCTGCCAATAAAGAAAATACTTTTCCCTTCCTCTTTTTGGGGTATATTTGATTTTTTTGTTCTTTTCGATAATGGTGGAAAAAGAATAAAGGAATATTACGTTACAATGGAGGAACAAGTGTTGCAAACATACAAGCTCAAGACACAAGGACAAGACTGATGTTCTAGTAAAATGCTACTCGGGAAAAATCCTCCGGCGGCCAAAGGTGTTAAGACGCAGAAGCAAACTGTCACAAGGCTGGTGGATGCAAATGCGGTTGATAAAACACACAATGGTAACGTCCTTCGATGTAAGTTTAACGAGCCCAAAGAAGGTAAGCTCGGTGGTTTTTCATATTTAGAGAGTCTGAAAAAACATAA
>JZKD02S2017728.1:821263-831373 GCA_000966675.3 Picea glauca | reverse complement strand
GTCAGGAATATTCTTCTGGACCAATTTAACGAGTGTGAAAGAATAAGGTCACTCGACGATCTTTTCAATTTTATGGAGTCTGAAAAGAGCTTAACTATGGACTCTGTGGGGGTTTATTTTTCGTAAGTTTAGTCCCTCAGGCCCGAAAAAGGGATAAAATTATACTTGAGAGTACTCTTCTAAAGAACGAAAGTTCTATAGAGTATACCTTTGTTCATACAGTTGACTTTCCGGACCGAAAAAGGGGTAAACTACCGTCGGACAGACGTGACTTCAAATTTCATTTTAACGAGCGTGAAAGGCCACAAAATCGCTCGACAATCTTTTCATGTTTAGAGGGTCTGAAAAGGGCTTAAAAGGAGACCCGTTATTTTTTTGGGGAGTCCTGAGGGTGAGACAAAGAGAGAAGAAGAATCATGCAAATGAGGCTCAAACTCATATTCAGGAAAGACTATAAGGACTCCCGAGCCTACAGTGTTTTAGAGACGGCATGGACACCATAATGCAACCAGGACCTACCTAGGGCATCCATGTTCTGGTAAGCTCTACCGCCAAGTTGCGACACTTCTAAAGCAGATATGATGGTTCTGTTTCACAACCTAATGGGATCGATCCTATAGCAGAGGAAAAAGACAACGAGACGCAAAAGTCGAGGTAATAACCTAACCTATATGCTCAAGTTGATTCTTGGAAAAAATTTCATGGACCGTCAAAATTTTCTCAAAACTCAAAAAAAGTGTCCCAATACCCGATCAAATCCCTCCCATATAACTCCTGAATCACTCTAAATGGTTTTTGGTATAAAGAAACTGATAAGGGAGGCCCAAAAAGTGACAAAAAGAGGCCAAAAAGTCTATAAATAGAAGCTGACAGCTCATTATCACTATTGCTGATTTGGAAATTGACTCTGGAGCCAAAAGACCCCCTTTGCTAAAAACAGTGATTCCGGGAGCTACACTGGACGAAACGAACTTCTGCTTGGACCAAGTAAGTACAAACTCCCTTATCTAGTTATTCAATTCCTCAATTTTGCATTTGCTTTCATTTTTTGGGTGGGCGTCGACCTTTAAAAGGTCGGCCCTAGGTACATGCAGGTTGTCTCTGGACATGCCGCGTGTACACTCGGGAAAAGTAAAGGTTGCCCATGTGTACACGCGACTGTCGCCTCTACAGCTTGCGTGGACCCTCCTTTTGTAGAAAAAAGAGAACTAAAGGGAAAGTACTGACCCTCCTGAACTTTGTTGTGTTGGCAGGATGTATGTCCAGTGGAGGGAAAGGGAGAATGAAGAAATCAATGAGTTGGTTGCGGGAGATCTGAATGTCGTGGCCGTGTTTATGCAATATGGTTTACTGAAGTTATTCCTGTGTCCATTTATGCGAGTGCAACCAAGGCTACTGAATGCCTTGATTGACTACTGGCACCCTGATGCAGAGGACTTCATGCTAGAGGGGAAATCACTGGTGCCCACCATCGAGGATATCTATTTTTTGACTGGCCTCTCAAGGAGAGGGGAACCATTCAACTTTAGGATGTTTCCTGCGGGACTGAGTAAGATATCAGAACTGATAGCCAAGCACTGTGAGGCTGGGACTGACCGTTCGGGCTCCCAGGTACCCATCAGTAAGATCACTAACCTATCGCTGCAAATGATATTATTATTGATTGGGCAGATTACCGGTTCAACAACCTTGCATCAGGTGTCTCGCGCACAGATGAACTGTGCTATCCAGTGCTTGAATGCACAGATTTATGACTGGAGTACCACACTACTCGAGTGCATGAAGAGGCAATTGAAAGATTTTGTGTTCATTCTTATTTGAGAGAGTTTTGAGCTTTAGTCCTCGGGAAGTAGTACGAGGACATCAAGCCTCTTTTCCTACAGTGTGTAGATGGGTAGTATTACTGCCATGACAGGGTGGTGGAAGGACCAATGAGTCCTTCGATGATGAATTCTTTGCGTGGCTGTCACGACAGATCCCTGTGATCGAGGATTACCCATATGCAGGGATAGATTTTTCTAGAGATCCTGAGATACCCGTGACTCCTGGTGAGGAGCGAGGGGAGATGGGTAAGTCTCCACCTTTGTAGTTTTTTTGTTTTCATATGTAATTTTTATGTCATTTTTGTTATATATATCATTTTTTTGTATGTCAGTATTTGACGGGTATACGTTTGTTGCATGCAGATGTGGGACCCGTGCGACCTGCCGATTATGCACGGAATAGGCGTCGTCCACGGCCAGAAGCCCCAGCTGCCGCCGCCGAGGGAGCAGCAGTAGCAGGGAACCTCCCAGCCCGGGAGGCTGAGAAGGTCCTTAGACGAGTTGAGCGGAACTTCACTGCACTCACTCGCACAGTCCCGATGGCAGAGATAGAGGACCTGCTGCCATCCATGCAGCCTCATGTAGTGGGGGCACCTCGGACGTGGGTCCGATTGTTTAGGCGTTTAGCCCATGCTGTGGACTATTATAACAGGGCCCATAGGCCCTGAACCTATTTAGAATTTTTACGTGCCACGAGCACTTACTTGTATATATTTTTGAGGGCATAAGCCCTATGACTCGTTATTAGTCCCATTTTTTAGGCGCTTGCATCCATCTGTGTACTCTGGTTGTTTTATGATGTTATATATGGTTTTTTGATCTTTTGTGTCTTATGGATCACGTGTGCAAAAATGTAGTTACATGCTTATGTCAATGTTCTTTCATATGTGTGCAAGATGCCAATCTAAAATTTGATTAGCTAGAGTATCTGTAATTTGGTTTAATCTCCTAGGAACATGAAAATATGTAATATAATCAAAATTTTGTTCTAAGAGACCTACCCTAAGGAATCGTCAATGTAAAGTTGGATCATGAACACGGTATACTCTGTTTAGCTACGACACAACCAGTTGAGTGTCGAGATAGACCTGGAGAGGGGAGATACCTAATGACAAGGCGTCACGAAACAACTCAATAACTGCACTATACTCGGCGACATTATTTGTGGTGTCACCTAAGTATATCCCTCTGGACGATAACAACTGGCCCTCAGGTGTAAAGATTACCCAAGTTGCGGAGGCAAGCCTCTGAGTGTGCCGACTCGCACTGTCTACATACCCAACGAACACCTTGGAATCACTCGACATCTGCCATATTGATGAAACATAACATCAATGACATGTCCATAATACTTAAAAGAAACTAAAAAGTAATAGTACAAAGACTACATATGTTACAAAAAGTTACCCACAGTGACCTGCCTATGAGTAATACTTCTTGAGGTACAACCCATTTCTAGGCTCCGTCAAAGCATTCCCTTCAAAATCAACCAGACGATAAGCGCCCTTTTTTAATACCTCTTTTATGATGAAGGGTCTGAACCACATGGGTTTGAATTTTCCTGCCCCCAGGGGGTCCTTATCTTGGTCATAGACCAGGACAAGGTCGCCTTTAGAGAAAATCCGAGGACGAATAGACCTATCATACTAACACTTGACCTTATGTTTGTGAGCCTCGTTGGCCAAGGCCACATCACGATGTTGTTCATTGAGATGCTCAAGGTGTAATAACCGTTCTTCAAGTGGAGAAGTGTCTGGCAATAATTGTACTGCCAATTTTAGAGATGGGATCTGAAATTCAATGGGCAAGACTGCCTCCAACCCATAAACGAGTTGAAAAGGTGAGAAACTGGTTGTAGTCTTAACAGATGTTCGGTAAGCCCATAATGCCGAGTATAACATCAAATTCCAATTTGACTTGGCTGAGTTGATAGTTCGTTGTAGAATAGTCTTAAGAGTTTTGTTTACAGCTTCCACCTGCCCATTGGCTTGGGGGTAGTAGGGTGATGAATGATCTTGCCGTAACCCAAGCTTTGATGTTAATTCGGTCATCATTTGGTTCTGAAAGTGACTGCCATGGTCAGTAACAATCTCTCTCGGGACGCCGAACCTTGCTATGATCTGGTTGAATAAAAAGAGAGTTGCATTCTCTCCATCATCTTTAAACGTTGGCATAGCTTCGACCCACTTAGTGAAGTATTCTACAGCTACGATGATATAGCAGTGCCCCCTTGCTGACGGGGGGTTTCAAGTAGTGTAATCAATCCCCCACTTGGTGAAGGGACCAACTGTGATGACAGGAAACATAGGAGTGGGATGTGCCCTCATATTCCGAGAAAAGACTTGGCATGG
This sequence comes from Picea glauca, assembly GCA_000966675.3. Taxonomy (NCBI): domain Eukaryota; kingdom Viridiplantae; phylum Streptophyta; class Pinopsida; order Pinales; family Pinaceae; genus Picea; species Picea glauca. The sequence goes on along the minus strand of JZKD02S2017728.1, from coordinate 827,199 downwards.
ATGGCACTTCTTGACCGATTCTACACAATCTTTGATAAGCGTCGGCCAGAAGTAACCTGCTCGTAGAATATTTTGGGTTGTTTCCAACCCAAAAAAATGACCGCCACAAGCTCCGGTATGGAAATCGTTGAGCATGATGACTGACTCCTCATGTGTGAGACATCGACGTAAGATGCAGTCTACACCTCTCTGATACAACGTATCATTGAGTATGAGATAATTCTTAGCCTGATGGTGTATACGCCAATGCTCATCACGAGAAGTAGAAGTGGGGCACTTCAAAGTCTGGAGATAGATAAGTATAACTTTGTACCAAGGATCTGAAGATGTGATCAAAAAAATATCTCCCCGGATAGGCGATTCTTCAGGCACAACGCCACCTGACTCAACCAGAAGTTCCGAAATAAGCTCTGCGAAGACCAATGACTTTTTGGATTTTGCTAAAACGAAGTCTAAGTCAAATTCTTGGAGGATGACTATCCATCTACTAATTTTTCCGCCTATAACCCGTCGTGTCAACATGTACTGGAATGGATTCACGACAGCAATGACGGTGGTCTTACGAAACAAAACATAATGACAGAATCGTTGAACAACATGAACTGCTGCCAACGCAAGTTTTTCGATATGAGAATAATTAAGTTCCGGTCCTACGAGGCCTCGACTCAGGTAATAGATCACGTATTCTAAGAACGAATCATCTTCCTGAACTAAAAGCATGACAATCATTGACTCTGTGTCTTCCAGATATAATAAGAAATCTTTGTTATAGTTAGGTGACCGTAGCAGAGGTGTAGTTGTGAGGGCGTGTTTTAATGCGTCGAAAGAGCGTTTAGCATCTTTGTCCCGGTAAAAAGGAACGTCTTTCTTCAGTAGGCGCATAAATCCCTTGGTAATTTCGGCATAGTTGGCGATGAAGCATCGTAAAAAGTTCTCCTTGCCTTATAAACTCTGAAGTTGAAGAACTGTGTGTGGGGGGGGGGCAACTGGATTATTGCCTCCACATTGAGAGGATCGACCATGATCCATGTTGTTTATACGATGAAACCTAACAAACATCCTGACGTTACGCATAAGTTGCACTTGTTTGGATTCAAGCGAATCCTAAAGTAGCGACAACATTCGAAGATTAGTCTAAGGTGTGTGGGATGATCCGTTCTCTTGCGATATCATGATGCTAAATCATCTAGATAGGCCTCGACTATATGCTTGAGATCGTGAAAGGTGAAAGACATGGCCCGCTGGAATGTGGCTCCAACATTTTTAAGACCAAAAAGCATCTTACGATATGCGAATGTACCCCATGGACAAATGAATGTTGTTTTGTGTTGGTCTTCGGGTTTGATTGTATCCCAAAAAACCATCCATGAAAGAAAAGGCTTCACAACCAACACATTCATCAATGATCTGGTCGATGAAAGGTGTTGGAAAATTATCTTTGGGACATGCCTTGTTCAAATCACGGAAATCAGTACATACATGAATCGTGCCTTGTTTTTTATTGACTGGCATAGGATTTGACACCCATTGAGTTAAATGGATAGGGTAGATAAAACCTACCTTTAGCAATTTCTCAACCTCAATCTTGATGGCTGCTGCTTTCTTGGGATTAACTGGATGAAGCTTCTGTCGAATAGGCTTGGGATCAAGATATGTTGTGATTTCATGTTCAACTATTTTTGGATCGATACCTGACATTTCCTCATAAGACCAGGCAAAAACTTCATGGAATTCTTTGAAAAGATCCGTGTAGATTTGAATCTCTTCGGTGGAGCAATCCGCTCGAACGAAGACATTCTCCACGACGCCAGGGTTTTGGGAGATGTTGATTGGTATAGTTTCAATGATAGTTTCCATATTTCCCTCAACATAAATTTCATGTGTAGCTAAGAGATTAATAGGACACGGTTGATCTCCCGTCATGGTCACGGTGAATTCTCCTGCTTCGATTCGGCTTAACTCTGAGAGAAAATATGATCTATGATGAAGATCTTCCCAAGGTTTGTCTAGACTAGTCATTGCTTCAATTACTTCTTCATCAAAAGGCAAGACTAAGTCTAACGAATCGATGTTAGCGAGAGAACCCTGAGCCCAAATAGGCTCTATAAGTGGATCTAACTCTTGTGCAGGAGTCGGATCAGTGTTAACTGAAGCTTGCTGAACTAAAGAGTACGCTACTTCAGTGGCAGACAAGGGCATGGACATGCCTGAGTGCCCTGTCTCATCCATCGTGGCTGATGGGGAAGGAAGAATCCATGGATGCTCGAAGTAAGTCGTGCGGAACGACGAAACTTGGAAAATATCAACCTTATGGTGGTTAGATATAAATTTGATATTGCCGTGAGGAGGTGGGTAATCAAAGGTACCCATCAAATATGGGCACAAACCAAATCCTACATTGATGACACATGGTTGAGGATTATCAATCAGCGGAACCGTGGATGCCCCCAAAGCTGGGTCAGGTCTAGAGAAAGGCAATTGTTCAATGGTCACTATCCGACCCTTGTGTGGAAACAACAAGACCCGAAAAACTGTAGAAACCACAGCTTGCATAGCATAAGTCCAACTCTGTCCTAACAAGAGGTTATAGTCTAGGGGAGCATCGACTACCTCTACTTTGACACACACGGTCTCCCCTCCTAACTGCACAGGGAAAGAAGGAACGATGCCATGTGGTCGGAATGAACAACCGTCGAAAGTAGTGAGGAGAGTAGGTGATGAAGACAAAACGGGTTGGCCAATGGCCTTCCAACATGCCAATGACATAACGCATGTTGAGGCACCCTCGTCGACCATTGTGCAGAAGATATTCCATGTAAAAGTTTTCATGGGGTAAGACACTACTATATGAAACGCTACGTGGTAAGGCAGACGAGGTTTTAAGTAGGTTGTATCTAACATGATGGTACCTGGATCACAAGTCTCAGTAGAACCCAAAGCGGTTAACAAGGATTTTCTCTGAGAAGGGAAACTTTGGAGGACCTCCAAAGCAGACATCACACAAGGGGTTTGTGATAAATCTTCCACCACAGAGTATTTCTAGGCGACCCTTGAATTTGGGTTATGAGAAGCCTTTTTAAATGCACCTTTTGGAATGCGTGTCATTATTTCTCCCAACGTCTTCTCAATCTATAGAGGAAGAGATGGGAGGTCAGCTTCTTTAGCCTTCTCAGAAGCGCTTGGTTTACTATAATCGTGCGCTCTAGTCGATATGAAAGAATCACCCCTAACCATATATATGTTCGCAGATGAGGGGTTGTTCGGATGTGGGAAGTTTTCTTGGCTGCCCCCTTCTGTACTTGCAGAGGCTTGAGTTAGATTTTCCCATGCTGAAATGGGTTCGTCAACACCGCCTGTTGTTGTTGTGTGACAAATTTTTGGGCCTCTGCAAGCCGAGGACATAGATGGGTCGGGTGGTCTTCCGCGCACAAGTTGCAAGGATACCTCACCTTCCCTTTTTCAGTGTTATCCTCGCCAACATTATCATTGGGTTTTTTATCCCCCTTACCCTTCTTTCATTGTTTTTTCTTCCCTTCAGGCTGTTGGGTGGCCTTTGGGTTAGTCGACTGCACTGTGTGTACTTCTGATGTTTGGGTAGGGGGAGCAGCCAAAGTAGTAGTTGGGCTGGCCACTGTGTGTTGTATAGATAATTTCTTTGTCAATTGCTCAGCGGGCTTAGTTTTTGTTGAACCGACGATACCATCGGCATGCGGTCCAACTCTCTGTCTAGTTTTATCCAGTATTGAATGTGGCGCATCTGGAAAGATGTTGTATAATAAACCAAACTGAGAATAGATGAGCTCAAACTGTTGAGCCCTCATGATGGCATCTTCTTCAGAGAAAAATTTGGATGTCGCGATGTCTTTGGATAAATGCGGGACCAAAGACTTAAGGAACCAATCAAGCAGGAATGCTGGTGGGACTGGTACTTTGATTAAACTCTTCTGTCATCTCTATTCTCGGATGTGATTAGAGATATGGTCTGCTGTTGTTTGTTCAAAATTAGTGAGAAACTCTGTGCCAACGTCGTATCTCACAGGTAACTAGAAATGGTTAAGGAAAGCCATCGCCAATTCGCCAAAAGAAGAGTATCTTGAGCGATCGAGCTCAATGTACCATTTCGCGACACTCCCAATGAGAGTACGTTGAAACAATCACAACTATACAGATTCATCTTTCAATGAGTTAGATGAACACCAAAGATGGAAGGTAGTCACATGATCTCATGGATCTTCATTAGGCTTGGCTTCGACCTTCGGAATGTCTGAAGGCAACTTCGTCGGCATAGGAGGCCAACGCGGATCATGACAAATGGGGTCATTCAACAACCTCGTCAAATCTGGCAAGTGTAAAGTCGTTAGGAAAGGTATTTTGGGTTGCTGCTGATAACCTGGGGAAAAGGGTCCTGGAGTTTGACTGGCACCAGGTTGCCAGGAAAATTTTGGATGCTGGCCCGGATTCTGGTAAAAACCATGGCCCTGGCCAACGTAAGGATTTTGCATGTGTGGAGACATCATCAGCTGATTTCCCAAATAGGACATAGATTGTTGGGCATGCATTGTGTTCGAAGGACTTTGGGAAGGATTACCCCATGCCGGTCCCATAGGGATAGGCATAGTAGTTTGTCCGGGGTTCCATTGATTGTGGAAAGAATTACCCCAGATCGACATTCCGGAGGAGGGAACAGATCCTTGTCTTGAATTCCAAGGTCTTGCTAAGTTTGCCCCCTGTGTAGGAATAGTACCCTGCCTAGGAGTAGATTGTCCAAAAATTGGGTTGCCCCCAGTCGGGAAAATGGCTAACGAGAATGTGTTGTTACCAAACATTCCATTATGAGAAAACGGTGTCGAACCTACCAGCATACTATGCGAGGGTGATCCTTGACTCCCCGCTCCAAATAAACTATTGTGTGTAGGTTGCCCGACGGATTGCTGATACGAACCACCAAATGAAGGGGGCGAAGGAGGGATATGACCTCCTGCATAAGGAAACGCGTTAAAAGGGACAAGAGTGCCCCCCATGTGACCTTGCAGAGGAGCGCTAGAGCTCCCTGCCCCTAGACCCAAAGTCTGTAAAGTGGAGTAGGACAGTACAAGACTTGTACCTGAACTAGGCATACCGTATGAGAACGGAGGGCCTGTCGCACTAGGTGTGAAAGGGGTTTTGGCCGTCGTCAAAGATGGGTTCGGACCACTGTGTGAAGTAATTGTGTTCGATACCATGGTGGCTCAGACCGACGATGGTAGGTTAGGAGATGACGGCTCTCCTGTGGTGACAACCGTGGTGGGTATTGAATAATTCTCGAAAGGAGTAACAACATTTGTTTCCATTGTTGTGTGCGACACTGTCTGGCGCTCGTAAAATTGAATTGGTAAAATGAAAGGTGTCGAGAGATTAGTGATTAGGGTTTCAACCAAGCCAAGAGCAGTTGCTTCAAGGTCCAAAATGGTTGATTCCTCCAGGGGTTGTTCGGGCACAATGGTTTGTAACCCGGTCGCTTCAAAAGACCCTTGTTGGTCTAGCTTCTGCCTTAATGGTGGTGGGGGTGGCTCCAGTGTAACCGGAAGCAAGCAAACACACACTAAGGTAGTCTAAATGCTCAAAAGTAACACACACTAAGAAAAAAGTCCCTAGAAGATAAGACAAGCAAACACTAAATTAATTGGAAGAACAGTTACAACAACCAACACTAGAGAAACTTATCGGTGCAAGTGCAACTCGAACACAGAAGCACCCTCCAGGTATACTCTGCAAAGCATGGCCCAATGTCTGTCCTAGGTACCATGGTATACCCCCGTAGTCACCTGTGTATGTCCCTAACAAAGATTGGCAACTAGGTTGCCAGCACGCGAACAGTCACCAAGCGGGTACAGTCGAAAGTCGGGTAGACCACAATGAGCAGGGTATCAAGCCTGAAACCTGTCAAGGGTATCGAG
>JZKD02S2017728.1:807144-820594 GCA_000966675.3 Picea glauca | reverse complement strand
ATGGCCTTGAAGAGTTTCCTCTCCAACCTAATCCAAGGCCCTAGTCCTGAACTAGTTTGTGAACCCTACAAACATAAAAGTCTAGTAGATTTTAAATTTAGCGTTAATTTTATGGTTTTGTCTTACGTCAAGGGGTATGAGGGTGAAATTGATGATGTGTAAAAGACGAAAGAAAAAAATGAATAAAAAAGCTGGAAACAAAACTTTTACTGAATGCAAAATTTCAACAACTTTTCAAAAGAAAGATTTTTTAAGTTTTCTAAGATTTTGGACAACAAACTCAAAGGAATTTCACTCGACTACAAGCTACTTATGATCTAAGTGAACTGCAAAAACTTATGAAATAAAACACTTTTCCGTAGCTAATGATGCAGAAACACACTCTTCAACCAAAGAAGAAAATGAAAAGAGATTTTTTTTATTTTTTATTTAAGTGCTAGTAAAGCAAGAAAGGGAAAATACCGACAAGCAAAAAACCAAGAAAAACAATTATGGCTTAAAGTGCAGATCGCAAAGAATCAGATTAAAAAATCACACAATAGCAATTGTAAAAACAATGACTCTCACACTTGTCTAAAAACCGTAATTTTTTTTTATTTTTCTGACAACGTTTTAAATGAGAAAAAGCAAGCTAAGGGTAAAAATAATCCTAAGCTACTGACTGTTCAAACATAGATTCAAACATCTGAGAGGAATACTTCTTATCAAAGGAGGGGATGACTGCCTCACCTTGAACAAAAAGTAGCCTGTACAAGCACGCAACAATTACTCAAAACAGCATGCGTGCGAACGCGCGCTGAACATAGACAGAGGACGTGTACAAGTGGGCTGACCTTGTACAGGTTGCATGTATATCTAAACTCTAAGAAAAAATGAAAACAGACAGACCAAACCAGGAAGAGACCTCTGGTATTGATAACCAGGATCCCTTGAAGGCTTGGATACTCTTTCTAACAGAAAAACAAATAATGCAAGGAAAAAATAATAAGACAAAAACAATCTGAGGTAGGACTGTTAGCAAACAAGACTCAGACAGAATTCCAGAAAACCCCCTGAGAATATGTGATTCTGACAGGGAAGAGGAGGACTACCTCTGAGGTTCTCTGAACTCCTACACGCTATTGCTATCTCTACATCTAGCGTTCACACATGGGCTGTAAGAGGATAGGGCGCGGGTACATGCGTGCAGGCCTTGTGCAGACCGTGTGTACCTCTGTGGGTCCCAAAAAACACAGTCAAGCAAAAGTCAGGGAAAATATGGTATGGAAAACTAGACTCCCTGCTAGCTCAGAATTTACAGAAGCGAAAAGAAAAGACAGGCAAGAAAAAACTAGTCTTTAAACTACCCAAAAACTAAATAAAATTCTAGAAACCCTAAAGAGTTAATTTCCCCAGTATGGTCGCCAATTCTGTTGTTGGGAAAAAACACCCTACAGACTAGCAAATAGAGTTCAGACTTTGCATGCAGATATGACCAAATAGAAATTACTTTCTACCTTCATCCCTAGATTTAAATCCCCTTTTCTTAGTAAATGCATGGAAAGATCAACCTACCTCGTTACCGACGTTTGATGTCGATCCTCCGTTGTGCTTGATTACTTGTTCGCAATACTCCTTCCAAAGCTGACCTGAATTCAAGACGAGCAACAACTATGCATGCATACTACTTATATACTCATGGGTTAGAAATCAAACATAAACTAATCAAACCATAAAAATTTCATGAATTGGGACGAGAAAAGCATTCTCTTTATTACTTAAAATGAGTCAACTTTACAAAAGCTGAGACCGGCCACCGCTCCTTGAACCTGATCCTGGGCTCCACTTCTTTTGTCCTTCAACTGCTTTTCTTTAAATATCCTTTGGCATTAGGAAAGGCTAAAGGGTTGGGACAATGGAATACGTAAATGGGCAGAGTTTCTTTTCTATATTCTTCCTCCTTCCAAATGGTACCCCTACCCCTTCTTTTATAGGCTAGAAGGAGCTAGGTATTTGGACGAACCCTCGACCTTGCATGGCCGAGAGTTTCAGTTAACTCACCCATAGCTTTTTGTTCCGTCAGAAAATTTCATTTTTTCATGCTTTTGTCTGTCCATGCGGGCTGTTTTGGGTCAACCAGTGTGTACACGCGTGCAGTAATGAATTAGGGCACGTGGGCCTTTACACAAGAGGATTTTCAAAGAGTTGTTTAGCAGTGTTTTTGGCAAAGAAAGGATATGAGTTGGCCTGATGCCAGGTAAGCATCTGTGGTGCAATTTAGGGTTATAACAACTCCTCCTCAAGGGGCCCTCCTGGCCAGGGGGACATTATTTAGAAAGGTCTTATGAAACTTAAGCTCTCACAAAATAAGAATAGAAAACTCACATAAGGAAACAATAACTAAAACTCATATTAATTCCAACAATAATACAATTACAAAATTTTTATATCAAGAAGTGTATATCTCCCTCCGAAGGTCTAAGTACTTATATTTATACAATGCAAACAAGATCACACAAATCCAAGCTACACAGATCTCAAACTCGTCCAAAACTATAATTATAGGAAAATTCAGTTTAAAGAGTCAATCATACATCCCATATCCTTCACACTTAGAGGAAACCATCCCTTGAAAACCTAAATGGCCTCGTCTTGCACAAAACCCATGTGGTCGATTTTCAATATTCACCTTCATCTGCTCGCAATTGAGCCCACAAAATTGTCTCTCTATTCTGGTGTGGATTTCATAAAATATTTACAAAGATCATAATACATGTGTGCATCCAATAGCTAGTGGGTATATGGAATAGATTTTTCATCCATGTAATGGATAAATTCATGCTAGAATACATGGATTTCTCTCATGCAATCTCATTCTCTTTCATGTGTTGATTTGATGAAGTTGGTTTGCACAACTTTGTCACATGTACATGTTTGACTGTAGGTTTGACTTCCATTCTGCACTAATCTGGAGGATCTTTGGGTTGAGTTGATGGGTGGATAAGCTTCAGGGATCGATTTGACATATTTCATATGTTGGAATCCCAACTCCAAATCTACACAACTAATCAGAGATACAATTTAGATGCATAAAACTTATTAAGTGGCCACAAAATATAAAATTGATAAAAATAATAACTAATTAAACAAAATTGCATATGGAAGAATATAAAAGTGTCGAGAATGAAAAATTTGCTTTTAATATCGTTCAATATACTAGTTATGTAGCTGATTAATATAATTATGGCAAAATATGGGTGTAATATGGCTCACAAGAGTAGGTTTTGGAGGAATGTTTATGATAGGAAAGTGACAAAAAAAGAATGATTTGAGGACCCAACATCTCCCCCAAATGGAATATGTTGTATGTCCTCATGCAACAAGGAGAATACCATGTTTCTCGAAGGAAACTTCTCAAAGATTCAAAATTGTTTTATCCTAGTTCTATCAAACATGTCATGTAACATCGAGTAATGCTTCAAACCCTGATGAGGAAGATCGCTCCTTTGGCCTTAGTGATTTAATCTTGTCTCTCATTTTATGACTGTGAAGAATACCCTTTTTTAGTTCCTTTTCAACTTTGAACTGTTATGTCTTCTCTTGTAACTTGGCAACTACTTTCTTCATAATCTTGTTCTCTTCTTTGATGTGTTTTTCAAGCATTTCCATTTCTTGGATCTTAGTTTCTAATTGTTGAATCTTACTTCCTTTCTTCTAATATTGTGGAGAAGAATGAAGTACTAAATATGAAATGCTTCCTTTCTTATCTTCTATAACTGTATAATTATGAATTTCTTGAGTCATGGACTCATTAAAAACTATAGTTGTATCAAAGTTTAAAGACTTAGCTTTATTACCTGGGCTTGGTAAGAGAGTAAGAGATGATCTAGTTCTGGGCTTCTTGTTGAAATTATTTTGAGTTTCCATTATTTGAATATTTCTTCAATTCTCTTTTTCTGATTCTTCAAGATATATTGCTTTCATTTCCTAAGTTCTATTTTTATCATCATGTTTCATTTTTAAACTTTTAGACCTGCTTCTAGTGGATCGATACATAAAAAATTCAATTTTCCTCTTCGTGTCTCGTATTTCTTCAACTCTCTGCTCATACTTTCGGGGTTTTGAACTTTTGTCCCCAATTTCTGTTTTAGGTCCAAGGAGTAACCAAAAAGCCAGAATTGAGCCAAAAATTGTTTCCAAGAAGGATTTCACATAATCTTTGTCTACCTATTCTGCCACATCATTTAATTTTTTCATTTCTTCTACATGCCGAAGTGCCTTGATCACTGTATCTGCCAAGTCTGAAATGAAATTTGGATCACATCCTAGTGTTGGAACTCTCCCCCAATTCTCAATCCCCAATTCAAGGTCCAAATTCTTGTACTCTATATCGATTTCCTCAAGTGTCTCAATGTGTTCACTGAAAAATGTTATAGGGAATTCAAGGAGACTTTTCACTCCTTAGTTGAACAATAGTCTCGCCAGTCTAAGGCTTCAACGAATCCACATGTTCAACTTGGCTCTAATAAGCCAAAGTCTGATGGTTATAGAGTCCCCATTCTTTCATATCTTGCATAATCAAACCCATAGACTCCTCTATCTATGACTTGTATAGATCCCCGACCTTCTTAATATATGTGGTTGACACTCCATGTGTACCGAAAAATATCATCACCTTTTTGGGGCTTGCAAAGCTCTGCAACTCTTTTTCTATCAAATTTTCCATAGATTTTATATCCTTATCATTAATACCATGATGATATGATGACATTTGGCATATTGACAAGATACTCATCCTAACAAAATATGATTTTCATAAGACAAACACTTGAGCCACTTATTGGAGACTGAAAGCTAAGAATAAAGTGGCAACACAATAATCTTGGTGATTATATCCCTATTTATATGTTCAATTGCATCTTATGTGAATTGATACTAGTAACACATTCCAACATAGACTTTGTTTGGAACATTTTCACTTCCAGTGCCACCTTTAATGCATCAACCTACTTATCGGTTATTTTTTGCAGCGACAAACCACCTCCAATAGCAACACCTCCCTCCCTACTTTTGGGAGCTTTGAATACATATATGAATTGGGCCAAAGTTTTTTTAAGAAACTAGAATAGTCTAGGTAGGAAAATAATGTTCAAATCAACAAATAAATTGAATAAGAAAGGTTGCACATCCTGAAATGTCTTTGGTCCTTCGAGATTGAGCAATAACACAACTTCTATTTCATGGTCAGAAAAAGCTTCACTAGCTACCTCAACATTTCCTTCAAATACAAGCGCCCTAGAAGAACAATGGGTTCGTCTAATAAACCCCATCTTATTAATTGTTCCATATAAGAATGGATTCCATTGTTGTTGATTTTGACCAACCAAACTAAATTTGGAAATCCATTTTTTAAATGAATGTTTCTCTATAATTATTTTGTCAAAAGAAGAACTGTCGGGAAATATTTTATAATTTGATGACACTTTGCAGACTTGAATTCCAACTTCAATTTCTCCTTGAGTGTTGGATTGAAATGATGAAGATATCCTTTCACGTTGCACATGTTGATGATTGCATCTATGTGAGACATTCTGCATCCTACAAACTTGTGAGATGTTGACCATTGCAGCTATGTGAGACTTTCTCCAGCTTACAAACTTGAGAGAAAGCCCCTGAGAAGGGTGTGTGGATCCTATCTAAGATAGAGATGGAACATAGAGATGACCTCCTCCATTATGAGAGTTGAGAAGAATTACAAATGATTCTCCATTGAGAAAGGCGTTCTGTAGAGTTGGACGTACTTGTGGCTGACCAGAAGGTGAACATGTGAAATCCCAAAGTGTTGGGTGGATCATCAAGAGAACAGAAATGAAGATGATGTATTAGCCTCCTCTAAGAATAAGAGTTGACGAGAAACTAAAGATGAATCTTCTGTGTAATTCAGTGGGAAAGAATATATCTTGAGTGGATGTGCCTATGGACGAGCATAGGTGAACGTGATCCTAGTGGCTAAGCATTAGTGAAGAAGTGATTCTTCTGTGTAATGCAGTGAGCCAGTGATATTGACATCCCTATGGATGTGCCCCTAGTGGATGAGAACTAGTGGGTGTATAAGATCCCTTGCTATATTTTTCAAGAGTTAGACTTGCTTGTAACCCTAATTGTAATGAAAAGGGTATAGGTCGGCCCCATCTTAATGTGATTGGTAATTAATGTAAAAGATAAGTAAGTTGGTTAATATTAATTATATTATAAGATAGTGAGGTTGGCCATGTTGTGCCAATAAACACTTTTGTTGACAGGTTCAGGTTAGTATAAGTAAAGGTAAATTCCCCATTGAGGAATCATATCTTTCATGTGAGTTTGGAATTTTCAGCAAGTACACCTTCTTGGGAAAAGTGCGCACCTTTCTTGGGCGCTAGTCTTCTAGAGTTTGAGCACCCTCTTGTGTGCTAGTTTTTCTTGGTGGTGAATGTATTTCTCTTGAATAATATATCAAAGGATTTGGATGGGTTTTCTTCCCTTGTTGAGAAGGGTTTCCTAGGATACTTCTGGTGTTCTTGTGCATGGTGCTTCTTCTTGTGATCTTGGTTGATACAACATTAATGGTTATAGTTAAATGATAAAAATGGAATGAACTTCATGCTTAACCTTTCTCATTGAAAAATCAACATGGTATTAGATCATAGGTCTTGAAAGAAACCATTTCACAATCATCTACCAAGTCAACTCCCACCTTTTGCAGAACCGTACGACCCTCCTAGGGTTTCCAAAAAAAAATGTACAACCTTCCTTTTGTTGGATTACTGATAGGGCGGTGAATCAGTAATAGAGAAATTTAATCCTTTTTCAACATAAAATGCGAATGTTATATCAATGTAGCATTATCATCCAATAGTTGCAGAGTAAATAAAAAATGAACAAATGAGAAATCATACACATACACAATACACCATTGTTTTACGTGGAAACCCAAAGTGGGAGAAAAAAATAGAATGTTTTTTATTATATGTATTTAAGAATTGCATTCTTTGGAAGCACCAACTTCCTTTTTTTTCCAGCTACAACTGGAAGGAGGCTCCAAATCCCTAGTTTCTCAGGCTACAACTTGAGGGAAGCTTCAACTCCCTAGTTTCTCAGGCTACAACCTGAGGGAAGCTCCAACTCCCCAATTATCTGGATACAACCATAATGAGGCTACAACCCCCTATGTTCTCCGACTAGAACCGGAAGGTGGCTACAACCACCTGTCCTTTCCCCTTCCAACTTCCATGACATAGAAGTAGAATGATGGAACCACTGTCACACTATCACTGTGAGATATACTGTTGTAAACCTGTACCAATAACTTGAACCATGCATAAACCATGCATCAACCCGTACCTCAACCTGTAATAACCTGTACCATAAACAAGTGCATCAACCATGCACCAAACCTGTACAAATAACATGTCACAACAACCTGTCCAAACAACCTATCACAACAACCTATCTCATCAATCTTATCAACCAAATCAGATCTACTCACCAAGATCAATGACCAAAACAACTCTCAAATATGTGCATCAATCAAGCATAATACAACAACTCATAATCATCACCAAAATCAATATGTGCATCTAATAATATACCAAGACAAGTATGCTACATCATTCATAATCCATGTGTCAACAATACTACTAACAACTGCCTCTAACCATGTACCAAGTATGTACCAATCATGATGTTGGGCACTTTAATTGTCTAATTGAATGGAAAATCAAAGTGTTCAATATGAATTGTCAACCTAGGGAAGTCTATTATTTCAAGATAATTCTACACAGTCTATGCTATATTATGAAAGAATCTCTAATCTAATTGCAGTAGGGAAGTTCTTTTCACCAAAACAAACAAACAATATTGCTAACACAATTGCGTTGATACAACTGGAGTGCTACAGAATTAAAATCATAATTGCAATCTAAACTAATGAATCTACAAAGACCATGACTTGTCTACCTTAATCTAACTTTCTGATTTACTTCTACAGGAAGAAATTATGTACTATTGCTAAAGGGAAATCTACTTATTGCAAGAAGCTACTTCACACTCTTAATTATTCAAAGCAAGCTTTTAACCTAATGTAGAAAAATGAAAAGTAATTCTCCAACCATGTTCAACAACTGACTTCTAATTCTCATGAGACAAGCCTATGCGCATTTACCAAGAAGGAACTAAACTGTAACAACAGTTGTATTCAGAAATATCTAACAGTTAAACCATTTGCAATGAAAACAACTAAATCTAGAATTCGAAACAGAGGGGAATCAGTGAGGAAGGTGGGCCCTTTCCTTCTCACTGAATCCACTCAAAAAGATAGGTTACAGTCTGCTAAATAAATTAAATCCACTTCTTTATTCAATTGCCAAAAAGATGTCTGTGTACAATAATCGTTCCTTTCTTCAGTTCAAGCAAAAAGACTAACAACACCCTTTTACATTAAAAAAGCTCTGCTATTTAAAGTCAGAGTCAATCAGTGTTCAGAAACAGAGCAGTTCTAAGAATCTCTGATTCTCAGGCTATTTGTTCGATATCATTAATACCAAATCTTGAATTCTCCTTCATCAACATCATGACCCAACATTCTAATCAATAGGTGTTGCAACCGTCACATCACAACAGGACTGGTGGCGTCTGTTGTAACAGCTTCCAAGATTAACAGGCTTTTGTCATAGCAATTGTGTAACAGCTTCCAGGATTGATGGGCATCCATTGCAAAAGTTCTGTAACAGCTTCTCGGATTGATGGGCATACGTTGCAGAAGTCCTGTAATAGCTTCTAGGCATTGCGCATAGCTATGACAACAACGAGTTTCTTGAAGTGGGTTGTTCTAACACTTTGATCATTAGTTAAATTATTTTATGGGTAAAATATGTGAACGTTATCAATCAAACATGCCAAGTAAATGAAAACATAAAAGAAAGATGAATAGTTCATACCTTGGGAAAAAGGGTGTTGGTGCTCATTATAATAGTCATTTAGCTTAGGAATGAGAAGGTTGAATGATCAAAAGGTGTAGTGAAAAAGGGACAATTCAGGGTCCTAACACATGTATCAACTAATCATCAACTATGACTCATCAAGATGTACCAACATCATCAATTATACACCTCATGTATGTGCCAACTCATCAACTACTTGTATCAACTATGTACCCAACATGTGCCTCAACTAAAATCCCTCGTCAATTTCATCATCCAAATATGATTTATAACTCTGTAATAGACTTGGTTTATATGATCACATACTTGTAAACCTTCCTTAACTTTAACAACAAGAGACTAGCATTTTCATCAAACTTTACTTTAGTCTCACATGACTAGTTTTGGATTAGTCAACAACTCTAACTTGAAATAATCATAACTATGTACCTGTAATGAATAAAGATTTGAAAATAGTTCACAATGTTCTTCAATGTGTTTTATGCAATTCCTCCAAGTGTCACTACTTGGAACCTCTCAGAAAAGGATTTATAGAAAAAATGGCATACCTTGTTGAATTCTGGCTTATTCTAGAGAGTGAATTTGTAGAGCGTTCCCTACATGAAATATTTGTTGTATGGATCCGCAATTTTTAAAAATAATACTATACATTGTACTCTAACTAACGCATTTGGTCTTACTAAATTTGGATCTGTTATGAAGAAGTTATGATGTTTTACCCGAAAAACTTGTTTTAGACTAGTTTCGGGACTAGCCACAAACCCTATTTTCCACGGAGTGTAACTCCAAAAATACAACGACCCACAAGTTTAAATTTTTACCACACCTACTTGGATATGTTTCCTCAATGGCCTCCCAATTTCATAGTCTGGATAATTATAGAAAAAATTTTATTGCAAAAATGGTGAGATGACCTGTAAATAACATACCTTAGAAAACATCATCATAATAGTTTAGCCTCCATTGAATTTATGCCTTATTTACTTCACCATCCCTCTAAAATTCGTCTTAGATATACTTTGGTTACCTCAGTCACCTATAGATATTTAATATGCTCAAGTGTAATAAAAATGAGAGAGCCTTGCCTCTTATTTATACTCTCGAAGTAGCTTCCTTAGAAGCATCTTCTAGGTCACTTTGCCCACATAGCCACTTTGTCTACATAGTCACCTATGTCCAACTTTTCCCAATTTTCCACTTGTCCATGTATCCAATAGCCACTTGACCACTTAACCCAGTTTCCTCATTTTAGGGTTAACCTTTTTATAACCACTTTCCATAATTAGAAAGTTCTCCATTTACTTTGTTATTTAAATAATCCTCCTTGACTTTGTCACTTCACTTTATTATTTAAATAATCCTCTTTGACTTTTTCACTTCACTTTATTATTTAAATAATCCTCTTTGACTTTGTCACTTCACTTTATTATTTAAATAATCCTATTTGACTTTGTCACTTCACTTTATTATTTAAATAATCCTCTTCGACTTTGTCAATTCACTTTGTTATTTAAATAATCCTTTTTGACTTTGTCACTTCACGTTATTACTTAAATAATATCTTCTTTGCAAGCACTTTGACTACTTTGACCTTTTGGGGCTTCTATATGACTCGTGAGGGTTCTCCAACTTCACATGGCCATAACTCTCTAACCATGAGGAGTTATGTGATGTTCCACATACCACTAGAAATGGCATGACATGTATTATCCATCTAGAATAGTCTTACCTGCAAATATATCAAAACACATACCATTATACATAAAACAAACTTGGGTCCATTACCCAAACCTTTTTGCTACCGGAATTAACTACCGAAATTTATTCAAGGGTTGACATCAATGAAAACCAACCCAATTAATCAACAATATCCCCCTTTGGCATTGATGGAAACACTCTGATGCAATACTAAAAAATCATATCACTCATGCTCCCCCTGGAACCATGCATGCATCTATGTGACCAATGCTCCCCCTAGAACCATGCCTCTATTCTCTGCATCCAATAAATCTCCCCCCCTTTGTCATTGTTGGCAGGGCTTGCAGTTTGCACAGGGAAGTTTACATAGTAGGGCAGTTTGCACAGGGCAGTTTACACAGTAGGGAAGTTTTCACAGTTTGCACAGGGCTTGGTTTTGTCATTAATGTCAAACTTTAAATCAGTTTGCACAGGGAAGTTTACATAGTAGGGCAGTTTGCACAGTTTTCACAGGGCTTGGTTTTGTCAGTAATGTCAAACTTTAAAATGCCAAAGGGGGAGTTTGTTGGTCAGTTTTCACAGGCACGGTGGTTCCTAATTTGGAGATCAGCATGTCTCTCGACATACCGAAATGCGAAACTGCTGGCATATTTATTATGGGCAAACAGAAGGCAGAGTATTTGTTTTTCATTGATGGCAAGCTCATCCCGACAATGAAAAACAAGAGAAAGTGGAAAGACTAGCAATGCAACGATGATCGCATGGCAAGATCAGAAGTGTAAACTCCAAGAGTCAAGGAAGCAACTCACGGCAGAAAATCGTGAAATGCGAAACCACAACTTAATCTCCATTTCGAAGTTTCAGATACCGGGCGTTGGAGGTGTCAAGGACACTCACGACAAGAATGATGAAATCGCAAAATGTGAAACCATGACTTAATCTCCATTTCGGAGTTTCGGATACCAAGAGTTGGAGGTGTCAAGGTCACTCACGACAAGAATGATGAAATCGCGAAATGAGAAATATTAGAGCATGTCAAAGACTCCATTTTGGAGTTTCGTAGACTGGGAAATCAAAGATCAAAGGAAATTTAACCTTTGAAGTAGCGAACCTCAAAATCCCGAAACAGACACATCAACAAACCACGTCAACAAACCATGTCAGCTAAGGACACGTGGCACAATCAGGCAATGACAAGTGTCAAGCTGATTCAACATTTCAGGCACATGTAAGTCATGAATCAGAGTGACATGTGGCAACTATTCGGCACGTGTCAATCCACATGTGACGTCAGCAGGTTTACGTCACATCGAAACTTTCTATTTCGGGGTTTTACATAGCAAGCAAAAACTCCACCATCATGAAGTCTCGAACTCCAAAATGCCGAAAGGGACTATTGTGAGTCTCGAAAACCCAAAAGACAAAACTCTGAAATCTCGTCAAACGTCCATCTCAGTGAGTTATGTGAACCATCCGATCACTTTGGAGATTTTGTGATCATGAATTTTATAATGTTGGAGTCACGATGACTCACAGGGAAAAACACTGAAATCCCGTCAGTCGTTCAATTAAGAAAATAAGGGATCATATTATGAAGTTTTGTGGAACGTTGATTTGGCTCCATTTCGGGGATTGTGACTCAGAGTGTCGAGACTCCTCACGACAGGAATGTTGACATGCTGAAATACCGAAATGCGAAATGGCGAAATCAACGAGAGACCCTATGCTTGTAATCCAACATTGTTGGATACTTGGAAATCTGATCGAAGGGCTACTGTTTCTCTTCACGATTAATTGCTCAGTTACGATTCCGTTAGCATAATCGAACCATGGTTCTTGGACGGTTGGAATTTCAGTTGCCGAAGCGTTGTTCTAGGGATTTGAAAGGTAACCGAAGGGGTTGTAGAAGATAAAAAGAAACATGCAGTGACTGTGTGGCGTTGGTGCGTATGGAATTAATGGTACATCCATAGCTCTAAGGTAAAATTCATTTCTGTAAATGAATATAAAATCGAAATAAAATCATACAGGGACAGTGAGAATAAATGATGAAGATATAGAAGAGATCGAGGGGAGAAGAATGGATTTTGATATGATTATATAAACAGAGAGGACTTGAATGATGAATCCTTTACCAGAGAAAATAAAGAGTTGGTTTGCAGGTTCTTAGTGACAAAGAAGGATTCCAGGGTGGTAAGGAGGAGCAAGGGGAGAATGTAAAAGTCTCCTGTACAATTTGGTGCTTGTACATCTGGGAGTTGTAGCTTCCATTTAGTAGGTGTTGAAGAAACAGAGGTACCAGCCTCATCTGGGTTGTAGCTCAGATAAAATAAGAATGTAAAGACGAGTTGGAGCTTGTCTTTCATTCATAAGAAGAAGAGGTTTTTCCCTTTTGGGTTTCCTCATGAAAAATCAGTGTGTCACTGTTTCATTTATGTGATTGTATAATTATTGGTTAAATGTATTACTGCAAGTTAAATGTTAAAGGCATGATTTATTGATTAATAAGTAATCTTCTTATAAAATTAAATAAATTTTATACAATTGATTCACCCCCCCCTCTCAGTTGACTTATCCTATACAATAATTGGTATCAGAGCAGGTTACTTCAAGATATCAGTTTAACCACTGGAAGTTTTTGATCATTCATAATGGATAAGAAGTCAAAATTTACAAGACATGGATTGCCTTTGTTTGATGGTCATAATTATTCTTTTTGGAGTATCAGGATGAAGTTGTTTTTACAAACTCAAGGAGTAGATATCTGGCAGGTTGTACTAAATGAATATAAA
>JZKD02S2017728.1:718195-772933 GCA_000966675.3 Picea glauca | reverse complement strand
AGAACTAATGATATCCATCATTTGATTATTCTAGCAGTACTGTCTCAGCTTCATCAAATCTTCCCATGTGCTTGAGGAAAATAGCCTTCCCTTTTAGAATAATAACAGTTGACTGACACTTGTCACTGAAGTCCTGAAAATTTTAATATGCTTCCTGGACCTTTGAACAACCCACTGCCAAATTTCTCCAAGCATTCGCAAGTTGTGCCAAGTATGATCCTCATATTTTGTTGCGTTAATTTCAATTGCTTCTCTACATAACCAGACCTATGCATCTTGAGAAATATTGATTTTTGTTTTTTCAGAGCGTACAATCCTAGAGTTCCTCTTAAGTGAGTGTGTTTCAGAGCCTCTTTGTAGTCATGCTCATGCATGTAGATGGTTCCAGCTTTCATCTTCAAACAGGATTAATGCCTTTGACAATATCGTTGAGCCAATCCTTGAGACTAACCCCCATAGCGATAGAAGTTAGCAGTCTACCCAGGCTACGTCCAACACTTTTCTGGACTGAGTTTCGGCCCTTGTACAGTCTGTGCATTCAGAGTATGTTTAAGCCACCAATAACTCGCTTTATGGGCTACAATTTCGTTTTTATGAACCCTGAATGCCAGCCCGTCCATTGTTGATACACCTGCGTTTTAAAAAGATTGTTGACAGCAGGTCCTCTATTACCTAGCTTAAACATAAATTTTATCTATAGGATTTACCCAGCCATTAATTTACCCAGCCATTTAATTTTCCCAGCGATCTCTATGGGAAACGTTTTATAATTGTGGCATTTTTAATGACAACAATTCACAGTCTTATGATCTTATTGTATCCCAGGCTATCGATGAAGATCTTTAATGGTCTGACAATTTAAATTATGTTGTCAGTAAATGTCAATAATCAACGCCTTTATTGCTTATTGACAACCTTGATTGCATGTGACTGTTACGATATCTACATCAACAACGTTTTGTTATGAGTAATTGTGTAATAATTGTGTAATGTTTTATCCAGCCTTTATGATATAGATTTCTGCAATGTAATATTTTAGATTTGGACGAATGCCTGTGGTAAGTCTACTACCATATGGCTTTTGGCATAGCTAGTATTATCCATGGATGATAGTATAAAAAACAAAAATATCTTTAAATATAATTTTGAGTCAATTTTTACTTGGAAAAAGGAAACACAATAGCTTTATTGACAACATTTGTATTTGATTGATTAGAAGTTATGTTCAGTATTGTATTGACAAAATTAGCTTAAAATGATGGCCAATGATTATTTGTTTCTACAGAAGAACAACTTCACATAAACCTTCTCTTTGGAAACTTCTAATCCAACCCTTTCTTTCACACTTAAATGACTTAACTAACTTACCTGTTAAGTAAATTGTGATCCGGGAAGAAAATAACAGTAGATTGTTATAAGAATTATTAATTATTAATGTTAAAATATGCAAAAGTTTAGGGTTTATTGATTTTATTAAACGTAATAGGATTATGTTTTGTTGGGCAGAGGGAAATGGTGGGTTAATAGGGTTGTTAGACTTAAAGTTTTTAGGCGTAATGGTTGATTATCTTGCGCAATCTTATTGGATGAGAGTTTAGTAGACGTATCAACTAAAAACTTAAATAGCCTTTAGTTATTTGGTAGATTATGTGCCTTATGCCTTAGGTTCAGATGGAAGGGGTGATTGGTCTTGTCGATCTGTTGCTTGGGGTGTGAGCGTAGTCTTCTTGATAGTTGTTTCGGCTCCTAGCGTGTTGGATTTTCTTGAGTCCCTGATCCCGTTAGGTTATGTTGTGCCAAGGTTATTGATGCGTCTATCACCTGGGGAAAACATGATTCCTAATGAGGGGATCATGGCGCGCCCTATTGGATAGCGGTGAATGATAAATTGGCTGGATTCGGTGCCTTCCGTGTGAGTGTTGTTGAGCGTTGTAAGTTTTCTTTTGGTGCATGGGTTGAACGCCTTCATGCATTTGGTTCGCGCGCCTTGAGGTTCTAGTCATTGGTCATCAAGGTCATTGTGTTGGGAGGGGGATGTTGTCCCTTAGCTTGTAGGCATGGTCTTATTTTCATTGGGCGGGTAATCATTTCTCCTTGTTATTCTACGCATGTTTCGCCCAGTTTCTCTTGTGCCAGTGTGTGGAGTCATAGTTTTCTGTTGTTTGTTAAGCGGGTGTGGTGCTCGTCGTCAAATGTGTTGTTTAGCTATAATCATTGTTGTCATCCTGTTTAAAATAAAAAAATGCACCTTTTTCTTCGCTTGTAGTCGTAACGAAGGGTTCATTACATATGGTATCAGAGCGGGTTCAACCCGAGACTTGGGAACACTACAACTTTCGTTGTTGTGATATTTGATTATAATGTTGCTAATTAATTCGACTTTTATTCATGTAGGTAATCATGGTTAGCGGACACCGCAGAGGCAGATGACGAGGTGTTAGGGGAAGAAGCGTGGCACCACTAGTAGCATCCATGCCTGATGGTTCTAACCCCCAAGGAGATGAACAGGTTGTCAGGTAGGAGCACATAGCGGTGGGTGATGTGGTTGGGCTGATGAGATATTTTCAGTGCATGTCTGTGGCACTGATCATCCATTTAGATAGAGATGAGGCCAGGGTCACGACACCCCCTGAGGGTCGACCGTGCGCTCCGGCTGGTACTTGTAGCCTTCACTGCGAACTCGTGAAGGACAAATTTCCCGAGTTCTTTGGTGCCCCGGACAGCGCAGCTGCCGAGGCATGGTTGGAGAATATGGCCATGTGATTTTCACTTCGCGAGTATACCTCCAACATGAAGGTCCACATGGTGGTCTTTCAACTAAAGGGGAGCGCTCTTCTTTGGTGGAAGACGCTTCTGCCACAATTGAACATGACCGTCGAAGACGTGTCATGGGAATTGTTCGAGGAACATATCCGAGAGAGGTACTTATCAGAGGAATTCATTGAGTGTCAACTCAATGAGTTCAACGCCTTACGATAGGGCGACCGTACAGTGCCTAAGTACAAAGCCCATTTTTAGGAGTTGCTTTAGTATGCTCCAAACCTTAATACCGAGAAACTTAAGGTCAACAGGTTCTTGTTTGGCCTTAACGTCAGAATACGTGCAAGGGTTAGGATCTTGATGCCACAAACCTTGCATGATGTCATCTAAAAGGCCCTCATAGCAGAGGAGGAGCTTATCAGTGAGGGTCAGAGAAGGACTCCAGTGAGACCAGTAGGGTAAGTGTCATCTGGTGCACAGTAGCATCAGACACTAGCTAGACATACACTAGGATATCATGGCTTCCAGAGGGGATCCAATTTCACTACACCTCGGCGACCAATGCCTCAACAACGGACTCCTTACCGAGGACCACCGCATCAGCAACAACGTCGACCACAATAGTAGCAATTTAGGCTTGTTCAGCAAAACATACCAGCATTCCAGGCCAGTGGGTCGTCATCTTCTACTTCAGGTACCAGGAGTACTAGACCGAAGAAGGGGTGTTGGACATGTGGGGAGCCACACTACCAGCACGACTGCCCAGTGGAGAGGACTAGAACATATGGATCAGTCGAGCCCACTACCATGGAAGATTTGGGCAAGGCCCATCAGATTCATGCATCGGTGAATAACCATCAGGAAGAGCACTAGTCGACTGTTGTTGAGACGTTAGGTATCGTCGCTGACCACACCCCTTAGTATTTTGATAAATCCCAGTGCTATCGAGAGGTTCATTTCTGGTGCAATGCTAAAAAGGATTAAGGTAAAGGTAGTCAAACAGGATGAGTTTAGATTTGTAGAGATGGCTTCGGGAGCCAAATAGAAGGTTGGAGGAAAGGTTACGGGTTGTACCCTTAACCTAGGAGAGTTTTTCATCAGGGCCAACCTGTACATCACGATCTTAGGATCTTATGACATCGTGATTGGTATGGAATGGATGGAATTGCATGAGGTGATACTCAACTGTAAGATGAAATGATTGAGCTTGGTTGATGATGAGGGACAGAGACACATGATTGTAGATGGAACCAGGGAGTTTCCCTGAGTTTCATCTCTTCCTTGCAACTACGGAAGAGAACGTGCAAGGGATGTAAGCTTTATGTGATCCTTGTGTTAAACGAGAAGGGAGTAGTAGAAGGTCTAGAACACCTTCCTGTGGTGAGAGAGTTTGTGGACGTCTTCCCAGAGGAGTTACATGGGATGCCTCTAGAGAGGGAATTGGAGTTTACCATAGACCTAAAACCGGGGACTGAACCAATATAGAGAACGCCTTATCGTATGTCAGCCCTGGAGTTATAGGAGTTGAGAATTCAACTGAAGGAGTTGTTGGACCTGGGACTTATATGTCCGAGTGTGTCACCGTGGGTTGCGCCTTTTATTTTCATACGAAATAAGGATGGGTTGTGGAGACTCTGCATTGACTACCGTCAATTGAACAAGGCAATGATCAAGAATCAGTATCCGTTGTCGAGGATTGATGATCTGTTCGATCAGATGAAGGGTGCAATGGTGTTTTCAAAGATTTATTTGCGATTAGGGTATCACCAGTTACAGATCAAGAAGGATGGAGTCACTAAGACCTCCTTTAAGACGAGGTTTGGACATTACGAGTTTACTATTTTACTGTTTGGACTGACAAATGCCCAAGGGGTATTTATGAGTTTGATGAACGGGGCATTCCGCGAGTGCTTGGACAAGTTCGTCCAAGTATTCATTGACAATATTTTGATTTACTCTCAGACGATGGAGGATCATGATGAGCACTTGCGCTTGGTACTACAGTGTCTACGAGAGCATAGATTGTTTGGGAAATTATCCAAATGATCGTTTTATCAATTGAGGATTCACTACTTAGGGCATGTCATCTCCAAGGAAGGTATCTTCATGGATCCAAAAAAGGTTGAGTCTATTATGGAATGGCCTGCACTGATGAATGTCTCGGAAGTGTGTAGCTTCATGGGTTTAGCAGGATACTATCGACGGTTCATCGAGGGATTTTTGAATATAGCAAATCCGATCATGGAATTGTAGAAGAAGAACAAGAATTTTGTTTGGACCGACAAATGCGTGGAAGCATTTCGGAGGCTCAAAGAGTTGTTGACAACAACACTGATACTAAGGGTCCATGACATGGACACGGAATTCTTGGTATGCACTAATGCATCCAATGAAGGCTTAGGTGGAGTCTTGATACAAGAGGGTCGAGTGATCGCTTACATCTCGAGGAAACTGTGAAGGCATCATGAGAACTATGCGACGCATGATTTAGAGTTGTTAGCCATTGTATATGCCTTGAAGGGTTGGAGACACTACCTTGTTGGACGAAAATTTGAACTAAAGAGGGACCATTGTGGACTACAACATATCTTTACGCAAAACGACCTGAACGCGTGACAACGACGTTGGTCGGAACTCCTTAGCGAGTACAATTTTGAGATTTCTTACATAAAAGGAACACTGAACCGAGTGGCAGATGCATTGAGTCGGAGACCACACATCTTTTCGGTGTTGCCTCTTCAGACGAATCTACATGAGAATATTCTAAATTTATAGCATGACAATGACTGGTACAAAGAGGTTGACGATTTTATCGGACAAAACACAATGATGGTACCAATATTTGAAGGATTTACATTTGACGACGATGGATTACTGAGGTTTAAAAATCGGATTTATGTACCACCGAATGACGAGTTGAGAAGTTTAATCCTAAACTAGGCTCACAAAGCAGTGTACATGGCTCACCCAGGAGTCACGAAGATGAGGGCGGACCTTAAACCCTTATTCTTCTGGAAGGGAATGAAGGCATACATAGTCAACTATGTGGCCAAATGTCTAGAATGTTAGCAAGTAAAGGCTGAATATAGACATCCAATAGGATTACTACAACCACACGTTATTCCAGAATCAAAATGGGAGGTTATTTCGATGGATTTCATTGTTCGATTTCCACTGACGACAAGGAGACATGACTCGATTTTCGTAGTAATCAACACTCTGACGAAGAGTGCTCATTTTATTCCTGTGTGTATGACATATCAGGAACTTGACATAGCTAGAGTTTTCATCAGTGATATTGTGAGGCTACATAGTGTGCCTAAAAGGATTATATCCGATCGAGGATCGGTGTTTACTGGACGATTTTGGACTAGTTTCCAAGAGGCTTTGGGAACCCAACTTAACTTTAGTACTGTGTATCACCAGGAGACTGATGGGAAAACTGAACGAATGAACCAGACCTTAGAAGACATGTTTCACATGTATGTGATGGACCAACAGAAGCGTTGGGAAGAATTCTTACCACTGGTACAATTTGCTTATAACAATAGTTACCAAAGCACCATTAAGATGGTGCCTTTCAAGTTTCTTTACGGGCGACCATGTCAGATGCCTTTGAGTTGGGATTGGCTTGAGGATAGGTCCTGGTGGGACCAGAAGCGATCCAAGAAAAGGAAGATCAACTGCAAACAATAAGACAAAGGATCAAAGAAGTGCAGGATCGACAGAAGAGTTATGTCGATGCGCACCGTGTAGACCGTAGTTACGAAGTTGGCGATCGAGTCTTCTTACGGGTAAAACTGCATAATAGTTTGATCAAGTTTGGAAAGGGAGATAAAATCTCTCCTAGGTTTGTGGGACCTTTCAATATTCTGGAGAGGAAGGGGCCTGTGGCCTATTGACTAGCCTTACCTGATTCTTTGAGGCATATGCATGATGTTTTTCACATATCTATTTTGAGACATTATATTAGTTATCATACACATGTTATTGACATGAGTTCCTTGTAGGTATTGAACGAGGGGGCGCTCACAGTTGAGTCAATCCACATCCTGGATCATTGCACCTGATAGCTACGACGTTGGACAGTAGATCAATTCAAGGTCCAGTGGGACAACTATAGTCCGCAATCAGCGACCTAGGAGGACGCATATGATATGCGCCAGCAGTTTCCATTTTTTTTATAGATAGACTTATAACACGGCGATACATATTATTTCGGCACTTATATACTATGAAACTTCGGGACGAAGTTTTGACCAAGAGAGGGTGTATGTAACATCCCGCTCTTGCGTGCACTGAATGAAATTATTCTTTGAGGACACCTCTTTGCAAGTGATCTAGATTATTATACCATTGACGGTTGATTATTATTATGATGCATTATGGATGTGATTATATGTTATTTTGTTGTATTAACTTAGACAGGTGCTATTGAATTGGTTCTACTGAGTTTGCAAGATTTGGACCTCGAGGATGCTGAGGTATAGATGAAACCCTTGGAATCTGGATCGAGTCAGGGAGTGGACTATTGGGGTTTGATTGTTGTATATATATGACATATGTGCATACGATTAGATGTTATGATTATGGATTTTGTTCTTACATGATTCGTTGATGATGCGGGCTGACGTTATCTTGCCGACCAGACTCAAATGTGGAATATAGGGGTCACGCACGACTACTAGAGACGTTGAGGGAGAGGTGTTGACAATAGCCCTGCCACAACCTACTAGCACTCTCGTCGTGGCTTGAACTGTAGGTTAACGATTACCTATTTTGAGAAGACCCACAATGTCATTAGGGAAACCTGTGACATTCGCTCATGATGATTCTAAGGGGCGCGCAATAAGGCAGTGGCCTTATTCCTTAGAGGCCCTTAGTCTCCCACGAGATCACCTAATGAAGTACTGACTCCAGGGGTTTTTTGATGTCTACCAAGTCAATCAAGAGGTGAGTGGTACCCTTGGAGCACATAGTGCGTCCTAAAGGGCACGTCGCGCAAGAAAAATAAAAAGACACGAGTGGCACCCTTGGAGCACATAGTGCGTCCTGAAGGGCATGTTGTGCAAGGGAAATAGAATGAGACAAGTGGAACCCTTGGAGAACCTAGTGCATCTTGAAGGTCACACTGCGTTGTTAAAAAAATAAATGAATAATCCTATATGGCCTTAGAACGAATAACGTGATAAGAAAGAATTAAAAAAAAATTCCCTAATAAAATGTTGCTCAACCTCGAAAATTAAAATCTAGTTCTAAAGTAATACTTGTGGTAAAAAAATAAAAATAATAATAATCATCATTAATCATGTGATGAAAAGGGGGTAAGAAACTTGATTAAATTATTAAAATCAAATTATTGAGAGATTTAAAATTTTAAAAGGGAAATGATTGTTTTGTTACACATGCTAATTAAAATTTATCAATTAAAAAGAAAAAGGGGAAAAACGATAATTTTCTACACTTACTAATTTGAGTTTTAGAAGAAAAGGGAAAGAGGGAAATTTAAAAGAATTAGGAAACTAAGGGAATTAGGGGGGAAACATAAAGAAAAAAGGAAACATAAGAAAAAATTAGAATGACCAACTTAGCAAGGAATCTTGTCTTTAAAAACTTTCCAAATTATACTCAACTAGTAAATTAGTAAGGGGGTAAGTCATTAAATTGTGTGAGGGAATATGGGGACACCTAGGAGCGATTATAGGAATGCTTTTAGGTGGGTGAGGGAAATAGGAGTAATTAAATAATTAATTAAATTAATTTATGGTGCAACGAAGGGGATGGGTGACACATGTACGGGGAGGATTTTTCTTAATTAAATTTTTGAACAATAAATTAAATGGGAAATTGGGAAAGAAAATGACTTATAAACTCTATATAAAGGAGGGAGGATGAGGATGATGGATCTCTTCTGTTATGCATAACGTTACGCTGCAGAATTTTAGACTTGACTGGATTAGCTTGTGGGAGTTGGGATACCCAGATCGATGAGGAGTGGTAGATCGACCTTGCAAGGAGAGTTGGGGGATATTTTTTCTCTGGTTTAGTGTGTGTGGCCCCTTTGCAGCTCGAGGGGCTAAGGGGGAAGAAGAGTACCCCTAGCGTTGGCTAGGAGGTACCGATGAATTCTCAGTGGTCGGCAAGAGGGAGCTGCACAGAGTGCACGTGACAACAACTCAGAGAAGACGACTTGGGATATGGTACGCTTACCTTTATTCTACATGGTAGATTATTATTGACCTTATGCTTTCAATTCTGTACTTTTAACTGTGTAAAGAAGGTGTTGGACTTTGCATTTTAATTGATAACTTAATTTCCCCATAGCCTTAAGCTCGCTGCTTGATTTGATTCTCTTGGCATTCGATCCTTCCTTGAATGTTGTGATTGTCCTTTTGGTTTTATTGATTTGTTGTGAAGAGTTGTGCTTTTTACTTCGTCCTCATCCCTAGTTCGTCAGTCCATGCCTGACCAGTCGGCCAAGAGTCGAATCGACGATCGTCACCTCGGTGCACAGGGACCTATAGATTCTAATGCCCTTCTTTTGTGTGCATGGATGATGAGAGAAGGATGTGTTGTCGAGTCTTCTACCCCTGTTTATTGTTCTTTTCTGATTGATGGTCATTGCGCCTTCTTGCGATTGAAAACCTCTGTGTGTTGTTCTTAATCATTCTCTTCGATTTAATGACAATGTTTCTCTTTATTTAGACTACATTTTTATTCCCACTTGAATGTAAGCCTTGATTTATATGTGGATTGTGTTTTTATGTATGTTGCGGTTACTAGGCATTTTTCTTTACCGTCTGTGATTATTATATTCAATGGAATTTTGACACTGCGTTTTCAGTACATTGATGTCTATACTCCTTCTCTGTGTTTTACATAGAGTCTTTAAATGACAGTGTTCCTTTACCTCATTTATTGGCTATGAGTTTTTAGGTGTGACTGATATTATTTACATAGTGACTACGACCAAGATACTATGACAGCGTTTTTTTTTAAACTTTGATTTATGGTTTTCCTTCTGCATTTTTTTTACCTTGGCAACTCTACCTGTGTTTTCATCTAACCACGATTTACCCAGGATTCCATTAAATTATTGTGTA
This sequence comes from Picea glauca, assembly GCA_000966675.3. Taxonomy (NCBI): domain Eukaryota; kingdom Viridiplantae; phylum Streptophyta; class Pinopsida; order Pinales; family Pinaceae; genus Picea; species Picea glauca. The sequence continues at coordinate 763,070 of JZKD02S2017728.1, read as the reverse complement.
CAGAGTGTGACTGCGCTTTCATTGATGCTTGGCAGGGATTCTGTATATGCCTTGGTAATTATCATGTGAATAATTATTTCATACAATGATTCCCTCCTATGTATTATGTTTCAGTTTACCTCTTTGAAAAAAAAAAAGGAACACAAATTGATGTATTGTATAACAGTTTATTTGAGAGAACAAATGATATCCAACATTTGATTATCTAGCAGCATTGTCTCGACTTCATCAAATATTCCCATGTTCTTGAGTCAAATAACCTTCCCTTTTAGAATAATAACAGTTGACTGACACTTGTCACTGAAGTCCTGGAAAATTTGATATGCTTCCTAGACCTTTGAACCACCCACTGCCAAATTTCTCCAAGCATTCGCAAGTTGTGCCAAGTATGATCCTCATATTTTGTTGCATTAATTTCAATTGCTTCTCTGCATAACCAGACCTATGTTTCTTGAGAAATATCGATTTTTTTTTTTCAGAGCGTACAATCCTAGAGTTCCTCTTGAGTGAGTGTGTTTCAGAGCCTCTTTGTAGTCATGCTCATGTGCGTAGATGGTTACATATTTCATCTTCAAACATGATTGATGCCTTTGAGAGTATCATTGAACCAATCTATGAGACCGAACCCCATAGAGATAGAATTTAGAAATATACCCAGGTTGCATCCAACACTTTTTTGGATTGAGTTTCCGCCCTTGTACAATCCGCGCATTCAGCGTATGTGTAAGCCACCAGTAACTCGCTTTATGGGCTATGATTTCATTTTTGTGAACCCCGAATGCCAACACATCCATTGTTGATACATTCGCATTTTAAAAATATTGTTGACAGAAGGTCATCTAATACGCGGCTTAAACATAAATTTTATCTAGAGGATTTACCCAGCCATTAATTACCCAACCGTTTAATTTTAGACTTAAATCTTGTAGACGTAATGGTTGATTATCTTGCGCAAGCTTATTAGATGAAAGTTTAGTAGACGTATCAACTAAAACCTTAAATGGCCTTTAGTTATTTGGCAGATTATGTGCCTTGTGCCTTAGGTTGAGATGTAAGGGGTGATTGGTCTTGTCGATCTGTTCTTTGGGGTGTGGGCGTAGTCTTCTTGTCAGTTGTTTCGGCTCCTACCGCGCTGGATTTTCTCGAGTCCTTGGTCCTGTTAGGTTATGTTGTGCCAAGGTTATTGACGTGTCTATCACCTAGGGATGGCATGATTCCTGATGAGGGGATCATGGCATGCCCTATTGGATAACGACGAATGATAACTTGGACGGAGTCGGTGCCTTCCGTGTGAGTGTTGTTGAGTGTTGTAAGTTTTCTTTTGGCGCATGGGTTGAACGCCTTCATGTGTTTGGTTCGCACACCTTGAGGTTCTAGTCATTGATCGTCAAGGCCATTGTGTCAGGAGGGGGATGTTGTCCCTTATCTTGTATGCGTGGTCTTATTTGCATCGGGCAGGTAGTCGTTTCTCCTTGTTGTTCTATGTATGTTTCGCCCAGTTGCTCTTGTGCCAGTGCGTGGAGTCATAGTTGTCTGTTGCCTATTCTGTGAGCATGGTGCTCGCCGTCATATGTGTTGTTTAGATGTAATCGTTGTTGTTTTCCTATTTAAAAAAAAAAAAATCACCTTATGCTTCACTTGTAGTCGTAACGAAGGGGTCGTTACATATGGTATCAGAGAGGGTTCAACCCGTAACTTGGGAACACTACGACTTTCGTTGTTGTGATATTTGATTATAATTTTTCTATTTAAGTCTACTTGTATTCATGCAGGTAATCATGGTTAGAGGACGTCGCAGAGGCAGACGACGGGGTGCTAGGGGAGGAGGCGTGACGCCTCCAGTAGAATCCACGCCTGAGGGGTCTAACCCCCAGGGAGACGAACATGTTGTCGGGTAGGAGAAGATAGCGGTGGGTGATGTGGTTGGGCTAATGAGGTCTTTTCAATGCATGTCTAAGGCACTGATCGACCGTTTGGACATAAATGAGGCTAGGGCACCGGCACCCCCTGAGGGTCCACCGCACTCTCAGGATGGTACTGGTAGCATTCACCGCGAGCTCAATTGTTGTTGAAATGAGGACAAACATATGAAACTAGGTACACACACCTCTTATCCTTCTCTCTCAACCCTTCTGCAAGAAAATATAATGGTTTGTTTGGACTATGTTAGTGTCCATTTGTTGGAGGTTGTCTCACTTGTAGGAAACCCAAGTGAGGGGAACTCAACTTGTCAGTAAGGGTAGAATCATATATTTATTCTTAGGTTTTTATCCATTTGAATCTTTTGAATTTGTATGCACCTTGCTTCTTTTTCTTTGGCACCCTTATTCTCATCAAAACCCGAATTTTTCTAAGACATTTTGGCAAATTTCAGCCTTCAAGACCTCACCAGAGTGACCATTACCTCTTGTTCGCCCCTTGTCTAATTGCCACAAAGAAACCTGGTCACCTATTTCTAGACCATTAGGGAGTGACCAACACCCTTTGGTCGCCCTATCTTCCATTATGGGGGAGCATCCTCCTGTAGCAGACTAGTTTATGAACCCTGTTTTTTGTTTTTTCTCAGATTTTGCTCAGTTTTTCTATGACTGTTTCAGGTTCTTCCTTGAGTCTCTGTGATCAGTTCCAAATGGTTATACGAGTGTGATCATCTCTTGCTTAGAGGTTTTGGTTTATTTCTTTTTCATCTCAATTTTCTTTTGCATGCTTTCTCAAGAGTTATTTTACCCCTTAGCTTGATTTGTATGCTTGTGCATGGTTTGTCTCAGTTGTCTAATTTTTTATCTCTTGAGTTTCATTCTCAAGTTTCCTTACCGTTTTCATCTTGTGAGTCTTCCTTGTGATTTCTTTTCAAATTTGATTTGATCTTTCTTATTTTAAGGGTCTCTTCATACTTGATTCATTATTGGGCTAATTGCTTGCCTTTCTTCATTTCTTTTGCTTGGAGGCTTATTTTTGAGTTTTTTAATCTTTCCTTTTGGTTTAAAGTAGCAAAATAAATTGTCATTTTCTCAAGTTGTTTAATAACTATGGAAAAGAAGAAACTATAAAGATTCATATTCCAATCGTTTTTCAAGTAATTTCGGTGCATTTGAGAAGTAGTATCTTGAAAAACGTTTTAGGATTTGGGACGTGTTTTTGGTTGTTGCAGTTCATTGGGATTTGGGTAGATTACTTTTTGAAAGAAAAGCACAACTTTCTTCCCTCTCGTATATAGAGTTTATTGAATGGAATTTTTTTCATTTCATCTTATTTCATTCTTTTTGGTGTCAAGATCATCACACCATCAGTTTCACTTGCATCTCCTTTAGTGAACAATGACCATAAAAGGAACAATGCTTAATCTAAAATGAATTATATTTTTTCCTTTCTAGAAAATGATCACAAGTCTAGGGTTTCAGGGCCTTGGTTGTAGGGTTGAGAGTAAATTCTCAAAGGCCACTTACATGAGACTGTATAACACTAGTGAGAGTAAGAAATCCAAGTAGTAGAAATTGGTGATAGTTGGGAGACCTCCTCTAGCAAGGGAGTTAAGCACGAGGTCAAGTGAAAGAAACGATTTGAGATCTCCCCTCATCCATTTTCCTAGTGGGATTTTAGTAAGTACGAAGCCTTGAAGAGTGGCAATTCCTTGGGGTGACACCACTTCTTCCCAGTTCCATTTATTGAAGTCTTGACCGTTGACTGTTACCCGCCCGACCGTTAGTTGTGAAATTGTTAGCCATAGTTTCTTTTCCTAGGTTTCTACATAGATGACTAGGGGGGGGGGTTCATGTTGATATTATGGTAGTTGCAGGAGGTATTAACCTCCATGTGTAACCTTTGGATAAAATAGAATATTCTGAAAGAAAGAGAAACCCTAAACATATGTGTAGAAAACCTATAAGACAAGTCGAGTCTCGACTCAGTAAAAGAATTAATATTAAAGTATTAGATTCTAAAAGGACAAGTCGGCCCAGATAAGTGACAAGAACCACTATAAATAAGAGATGATCTATCTCATTTGTACACATACACTTCACACACTCTCTCAATCAAGTCTGGTGCAAGTTTGGAGCTGCATCTGCAAGGAATCTCAAGGATTATTTTAGGGGCTAAATTTCACTCATGGGATAATTTTCCATGGTTTTTCCCAAAAAACGATTTGCCATTCTAAAAATTATTCACCCAAATTCTATAGGATAAAATTATTTTAAATTAAAACTCGCCAAATCTTTATACAAACTGTATAAAATCCTTAGAAATTTGAATATTTTTACAAAAATATCGCTAAACATTTATAGTTGGCATATGAAGGATTAGTAAGATTCGCCAAGGTTTCTACATTTTAAAATAAATTTCGCATCCTTAAAATCATCCCTGGCAAGGATGGAAGGTGGATCTTCTGGGATGGTTCTTGGTCTTTCTCTCTAGCGCCATCTAGCCTAAGATGTGCACCCTATCCTCTAGTATCTCTCGGTGGTGTTCTTGGTGTTATTTCTTGGTGGTATTCTTGGTAAGTGCAACTGCAACTGCTGCAACTGAGTATTGTTCTTTTTCTGTGGCTCTGGGACTTTTTGTTTGGTGAGCTATATTTGGAGAAATATGAGCTCTCTTGGTTATCTATTGGTTCTAGTGTTGCTTCTGAAATCATTCTATCTAGAAAAGGTTATGGTGCTTAGGGGTGATTGTGTGCCTATGGTTGGGTGACAATAATGATATTGTCTATGGTAAAACAATCACACCTATTATTTTAATAGGTTATGGGCCCACACCACCTTCAGGACATTCTAACCATTGGAAGGTAGTGTGGCAGTTCTTTTTTAAGCTCGTTGTGGCACCAGTTACGGCTACAGTTAGGGTTTATGATTATGCAGCTGCATAAAACCCTAATCCAACTCCTTGGGCATATTAAGTGAAGCATTGGACCTAATTTATGGAAAGTCTAGTGTACCTTATCCTAGCACGCCTTTTGGTACTCTCAGTAAGAAAAAATGTCAAGTTTTATTTTTTTGGTCAAATTCAAAGTCAAAGGTTGACTAGTCAAAGTCAAAGGTTGACTAGCCAAATTCAAAGGTTGACTTTTGGTAAAAATTGATTTTGTGGTCAAATTTAAAATTTCAAAGTTTCTAGATTTTTTTTATCATTAAACCTTTTTATTCAGTTTCTAACCTCTTCTTGACAAGATGGTATCTAGTTTCAGATTAGAAGACAAGTTGAATGATGCTGCAAATTTCAAAGGTATGCACTTGTATATGATTTTCATGTTATATCATCTAGCAAAGAATGAGTTTATTTTGCAGGGAATCTACAAGAGACCTTGTCCAAGAAATGATGTTGGATTCAATAGATTCATAGGAACAAGCAGTTGAGGCTCTAGATTCCAGGTTTGATTGATCAAATTGTTAAGTTTCAATTTGCACATATCAAGGTTGATAGTTGTTATAGTATAAGTAAACACTATAGTTGTGACAACAATCTTTGAAAGGTTCTATTACTGTTAGGTATACTTGGTCGCATGTAAGTACTATTGATATAGATGCTTATTGCACTTATTTTGCAAAATGAACTAACTTCTCTTCAAGGAGATATCTCTTGCTTTTCTCCTGGGCAGTCACCTTGGTAATTCTATGATCCTTGTTACCATAGATATATTCTTATGAAAATGCTATTGGAAATACTTTTTCTCTTGTTTTTCTTGTTCCGGGAAGCATAAAAAAAATATCACTGAGAAGGAGCTACAATGACAGTTGCAAACATGAAGCAGATGACTCCATCAAGTGGTGAGGCAGGTGATCTCACCAAGTACCAATTCTAAAGGAAGTGTGTAAAGTAGTCGAGATTAGGAGGGAGATAATTTTTCCACATAATCCTCAATAGAATGGTGTGGTAGAACCGATCCATTGAAGAGTATGTTAAGGAAATGATGAATAACCAAAATCTATCCATGTTTCTATGGAGAAGCAGTTATGACAGTCGTATATATTCAGAATAGAAGTCTTTTCAATGCAGAACCTTCCACCTTTGAAGAAGCATTCAAGAAGAAAGAATGGAAGGAATATATGATGGAAGAATGTCAATCCATGATGATGTATGGGAAATTGTACCTGGACCTGAAGGAAATTTTGTAAAGTATTGATAAACACAAGGAAAGATTCATGGCTAGAGGGTTCTCCCATCATGAGGGAGAAGAATATGATGAGACGTTTTCTACAATTTCTAGATACAACTCTATTAGAGACATCATATCTCTTGTAGCATCCATGGGTTGGATTTTACATCAGATGGATGCAAAGACTATTTTCCTCAGGGGAGAAATTGAGGAAGATGTATACATAGAGAAACCTCAAGGCTTTGAGGTACACCCGAGAGAAAACCCATGTGTGTAGATTAAATAAGATCTTGTATGGACTCAAGCAAGCTCCAAGAGCTTGGCGTAGAACCTCTCATTATTTAGTGTAAGAGGGAGATAGCCTTTGAATTCGATATGAAGGATCTTGGTCTCATGCATTATTATTTAAGACTAGAAGTATGGCAGAAGCGTGGGGAAATATTCTTGGGGCAAGAGAAGTATGTTGTAAAGATCCTTCAGAAGTTTGGGATGATGGATTGCAAATCCATGGAAAACTCCCATGGTGACACATCTAAGGAAGTTGAGAGACTTTGATTATGATCCAGTAGACTCGTCCATGTACTGTCAGTTTATTGGCTCATTGATGTATTTGGTAAATACCAGGTCAGACATTTTCTTTGTTGTGAGAATATTGAGCCAGTTCCAAGTGGAACCCAGACATGAGCATTGGATAACTGCAAAGCATATCTTGAGATATCTTCATGGGACGATAACCTATGGTTTGAGATATGCCTCAAATAGTGAAGTACGGTTGCATGGATTTACTTATGCAGATTGGGCAGGGAATGTAGATGATAAAAAGAGTACTTATTGTATGTGTTTCAATTTGGGATCTGCTATGATATCATAGGATAGAAGGAAACAAAAGTCTTTTGTACTCAGTACTGCAGAAGCAGAGTATATTGCAGTTTTGATTCTTGTACAGAAGGAGTGTAGCTACGTAAGCTGGTTTATGGACTGTTTGATCAGGTGTTGGATTTGACTATGATATATTGTGATAACCAGAGCTGTGTGAAACGCTCAAAGAACCTGGTGTTCCATGATAGGTCGAAGAACAATGGGATCAAGTAATATTTTCTTTGCAAGGGGAGAAGTGGTTCTCCAATATATCTCCACTGATGAGAAGACAACAAATATTTTGCATACTTGAGGGGCAAGTTTTGGCTTGTGGAGATTGCTTCCTTGGTTTAAAGGGAGGACATGACTTCCTCGGTTGGGAGGGAGCTCTGATATGTGGCATCATGGATAGTTAGTGAGTTGCATATCTGTATCATGCTAGTACAACTTAGATATGGTCATACAACTTAGAGATAATGCTTGCATCATGCTAGTTATGATCATGCTAGTACAACTTAGATATGATACAAATGGTTGGAGTTGTGGATGATATAGTGGCCTGAGGTGCATCATGCTAGTAAAACTTAGAGGTGGAAATACAACTTAGATATGATGTATTGACATCATGATAGTTATGTTCATGCTAGTACAAATTAGATAAGATGTTGGTGAGTTGCATCATGCTAGATATGGCCATGCTAGTACAACTTAGAGATGGACATACAACTTCGATATGATGTATTGACATCATGCTAGATATGTTCATATTAGTACAACTTAGAGATGACCATACAACTTAGAGGTGATGAAAATGGCTCGTGTCATGCTAGTACATCTTAGATATGACATACAACTTATATATAATGCATTGGCATCATGCTATATATGTCATGCTAGTACAACTTACAGATGATCATACAACTTAGAGATGACACAGTGAGGCACTGATCTACATCATGCAAGTACAAATTAGATAAGGTATACAACTTAGATATGATGCATTGGCATCATGCTAGATATGTCATGCTAGTAAGACTTAGAGATGATGTAGATGATACTCCATATCATGCCAGTACAACTTAGATATGATGCATTCACATCACGCTAGTATGGATTAGAGGTGATGTAGATGAAGACATTTTTTATGCAGGATGATATCAAATGATATGATTTGATTGTTGTGGAGACTGTGTATCTCTGGACAGTAGTTGTATGCTACTCTGGTGGATGTGCTCCACTAGTAGTGACTGTGTGTCACTGGTTAGTAGTTGTGTGCTACTAGGAGTGGTTGTGTACCATTGGACATTAGTTGTGTACTACTATGGATCAACATTGTTGTGATCTATTGGATGGAATTTTAGTAACTGTGTACTACTACTGGATTTTCATGGAGATTACCAGTAGTTTTGAAGGTGTTTCCTAGGCTGGTGTGCCAACCAGTAATGTTGGAGGTGATTTCCAGCTAGATGTATAGTGATATGATGCAGAGGCATTGATCTACTTCATGTGAGTACAACTTAGATATGGTGCATTGACACCATGCTAGTATGGCTTATAGATTATGTAGATGGTACTCCACATCATGTTAGATATGATGCAGTGCATCATGCTAGTACAACTTAGATATGATCATACAACTTAGAGATGATGTCGTGGAGAGGATGGTTCTTGGAGCCATTGAGGACATTCAAGATTTGTTGGGACAATCATTCTTCTAGGGCGTATGTCCGGATTAGAATAATGGTCCTTGTATCACTTTGTTGAGTGAGTGACTTATTCAACATCATGCTTGATTACTCATATGGAATATGGACTCAAGAGATGATGCAGTTGATGCTATCATATGATATTGATAGTGGTGATGTAGCTTGTGAGTTGATATATGTGATCATGAGATATATTGTGTGGATATGACGATGCTACTTGTTAATATCTCCATAGCTAGGAGGGAGTGTTAATATTATGGTAGTTTCGGGAGGTATTAGCCTCCATGTGTATCCTTTGGCTAAAATAAAATATTCCGGAAGTAAGAGAAACCCTACACAAATGTGTAGAGACCCTAGAAGACAAGTCAACTCAGTAAAAGAATTAATATTAAAGTATTATATTCTAAAAGGACAAGTCGACCCAGAAAAGTGACAAGAACCACTATAAATAAGAGATGATCTAGCTCATTTGTACACATACACTTCACACACTCTCTTAGTCAAGTCTGGCACAAGTTTGGAACTGCAGCTGCAAGGATGGAAGGCAAATCTTCTGGGATGGTTCTTGGTCTCTCTCTCTAGAACCATCTATCCTAAGATGTGTTCCTTGTCCTCTAGTATCTCTTGGTGGTGTTCTTGGTGATATTTCTTAGCGGTATTATTGGTAAGTGAAAATGCAACTGAAGCTGTTGCAACTAATGCATTTGTTGCAACTACTGCAGCTGAGTATTGTTCTTGTTCTATGGATTTAGGACTTTCTGTTTGGTGAGATATAATTGGAGAAATATAATCTCTCTTGGTTATTTGTTGGTTCTAGTGCTTCTTCCAGAATCATTCTATCTAGAAAAGGTTATGGTGCTCAGGGGTGACTGTGTGCCTATGGTTGGTTGAAAATAATGATATTGTCTATGGTAAAATGAGTACACCTATTATTTTAACAGTTCCTTATTCAAAAGGTTCCTTGTGGTACTTGAGGCAGACATCGTATCACACTTTCAATACCCCTAGAGGATGACTCCGTGAAAGCAGGGTTACTTGCACTGGGTAGGGCTGGAAGTGGAGTTTGGGGTAACTTCTTCTTATATATTCGTTGATATCCTCATCGCCCGTCTTCGGAAGATCCCTACTTCCTTTGTTTGCTTGCACTTATATTTTAGGGACTTTGGTTGTGTGTGTTGTTTGATTTAGGATACTTTTAGGTGAGTCTAAGTCTATGGTGTCAATTCCGAGATCTACCAACCAAGGAACCCCTTTTCCCGGGGAACCTTTTGTTTTTCCTTCTTTTGGGAACATTGGCCCGCCTTATATTGCTACTTTGACTTTACCTGGTCTCACTATAGGCTTACCTGTACGATTTTTCTCCACTCCAACTTTTCCCAATGTACCCAATGTACCAATTGTAACTCCCCCATCCGAAGATTGTCAACCTTGTGTTGACACCAACAAGACATCTAATCATGCACCTTGTAAGCCCAAATATCCTTGCAATATTTGCAAGGGTGAGCACCTTCTTTGATATTTCTCTGGCATCCCCACAGTTCTAGGAGTGTGGTCCTAGGATTCCCTTCAACCTATGTCATCATCCTCTGGTCATCATGCTAGTGACAAAGCTTCATCTAGTGATAGTAATGTTGAGGAAAATAAAAGTAGAGTCAAGATTCCTTGTAGGTTATGTCAAGGTGGTCATCAAACTCACATTTTCCCTCATATGGATGAAGCCTTGAAATTGTTATAGGACCTTGCTATTTCTCAGCAAAATATGTTTCCTCATTATTGCAAGCTTTCTCCCAACCCTCCATTAGTTGATAAATTGGTCAATCTGACTCCATCATCTATCGATCCCACTCCTACTTTGAAGAGTGAAACCAAAGTTGTTGATCTGACTTTGTCATCGGTCGATCCCACTCCTCCTTTGAAGAGTGAAACCAAAGTGGTCGATCTGACTCCATCATCGATCGATCCCACTCCCTTTTTAGCGATTGAAGTCAAAGTGGGTGATCCGAACCCATCATCAGTTGATCCCACTCTCCCATTAAAGAGTGAAACTGATACTGCTCATATCTTTCTTATTGACACAGATTCTCCTGTGCTAGGGGGAATTTCTCCTATTCCCATGGAACCCCCTCCAAGTAATCAGGTCATTCTTTTCAATTAGAATGTGCTAACTAGACCTCGTATTCCTTCCTACATAAAATTCTAGATCATTGTCAAGGTTTGCGGTAGGGACACCCCTCATACTATTGGCGATGAGGGTGCAACTATCGGTATATTATCCTCCATTGCTTGGAAAGATTTAGGTTCTCCTCCGCTTGCGCTAGTGTCTCAGAATCTGTTGGATTTTAACAGAAGGGGTAGTCAACCTTTAGGGATCCTTTCTCATTTTCCTATTACTTTGGGAGGTAAAACTATCTTTATTGATGTGATGGTAGTCCGCGACCCCTTGGATTTAAATTTTCTCCTCGAGCGAGACTATGTTTATGATATGAAGGTTGTTGTGTCCACCGTTTTTTGCTTGATGTGTTTCCCTCACAATGAAAACATGGTGACCATAGACCATATTTCATTCATTGGCCCTCATATGACAACCAACCATCTGACTTCCCTAAATATTACTTATATTCAAGTGGTGTCATCCCCGTCATAGGTCAATTATGTGGCAACCTGTCCCATGCATTCAACTTCGAATGAGAAAGAATCTCTCCCTTATTTTGATTTAGATCTGGTATTTGACATGGTGATCTCTTTGATAGGGATATTAAAACCTGATCTCCCTACCCCTATCGCAGCCCTCGACATGTATTCCTTCAAGAGTGTAGTTTTTCCATCTAGCGAAGACCTCTTGGAATCCATGATCGAGGATTGTCCCTTGACATGTATTCCTTCCAGAGCATTGTCCTCTTGGAATCCATGATCAAGTAGATGTCTATGATCATAGTTATTATCTTGTGTCAAGATAGTTAAAAAATGAAATCGAGGTCTCAGAATCAGACCTAGAGGTTATGAGCATAGTTTTATTCCTGTGTCAAGCTCATTAAAAAATGAAACAACCACCTCTCCCATTAAGTCGAGTCATTCATTAGATCTTGTACTTGAACCTTCCTTTCTCTCTCCTTGGACAATTAATCTTGTTTCTTCCTCCCTGTATGGTGAAAATTTTCCTATTAGTAGCCAGGAGTTCTATTGGATATAGAAATTGGTGACAAAAGAAGAGTTGGAAAATTACACAAAGCTTGGGGGGCATGTCTCCAGCCCCTGGGAATCATGTTGGAGTTAAGCCCCTAGCTTCTTAAGTTGGGGGGAAAATACCAACCACCCATGGGTATCTCTTGAAACCTTTGGACTTCACGTTGGGAAGTTATGAGCATAGTTTATATTATAGTTTCAAGCTCGCAAAAAATGAAACCTACCCAAGCACAATTTTACTTTGTTTCAAGCTTGTGTAAAAATGAAACTAATGAATGAGCTTAGTATTTCTTCTTTCTTGTGCTCATTAATACATGAGAATAAGTTACCGAGCTCAGTATTTTTTCTTTCTCGTTCTCGTCAATACATGAGAATAGGTTACCGAGTATACTTTTATCTCTTTTCCAGACTCGTAAAATCTATACCAAAAAGGAACTCTTTGGAGTTTCCTTTAATCTCTTTTTAGACTCTCTAAACATGAAAAGATTGTCAAATTTGTTTCCTTTCAAACTCGTTAAAAGGATTAGAACATGCATATTTCGAGTGGTATTTTACCCCTTTTTCAACCTTATTAGACTAATTATGAAAAATAGATACTCTAGTCAAACATGATTAGAAGAGTTCTCCTAGGTATCGTTTTATAATTTTTTGGACCACGGAGACTAATTTCATGAAAAAGTCCATTTGGAGTCTTCTTTATCAAATCTTTTCAGACTCTCAAAATATCAAAAGACCATCGAGTTTTCTTTCCTTGGACTCATAAAATATACACAAGGAAGAACCCATTTGGGATTGAACCCTTCCTTCTTCAGGTTTGTTAAACATGTGAAGATGGGAATAATCGAAGATGAGTTAACTGAGCATTTGTTATCCTCCTCGAGCTCGCTAAAACACAAAGAGGTACTCTCCTATCTGGGTGGGGGGGGATTTTGAGAAGTGGGTTAAGTATTTCATTCATGGGAGCTTGATGTCACCCTTGGACATGGCACTTATTTGAATCATGTGTGTTGTCATACTCTTTCGACTCCTTCAAAAGAGAACCCTTGGTTGTTGTCCCATTCATGCGTCATCATACTCTTTCGAATCCTTCAAAGAGATCCATTGGTTGTCATCACATCATCATAATTGGTCTTCATGCTTTGTTGAGTCAATGTTGCCAATTCATTCATTGTGCCACCATATGTTCAAGGGAATTCAACCTCTGCATTTTCACCCCTGTGTTTGTTCACTATAATTTTATCCATCATTATTCATCACTATCCTTATTTGTTTCATGTCGATAATGGCGAATACATCATGGACCTCCTTTGACGAGTCTCTTTTCATCGACATCAACACATTATCTTGGAATTAGACTTAGAAACTAAGTACCTTGGATCCTACATGCCTCAATGGCAGGTTTCCTCACTTTTGATAGTGCGATTACATCATTGACCCCTTATTGATTGATTCCATGAGTGTTCGGATTCAGATCATCTATTCACATTCGATGGAATCTAATCAAAGTACCTTGGGAATCATTTTCATCATTGGTGATTTCCCTCGCATTTGTTAATTATTTACATCATTGACTGGTAATCAAGTGGTTTCTACCATGTTCAACATCAAGACCTCTATTCACATGGCTAGACTTGTACTATTCAGGACTGGGATTGAATACCCTCGGAGAATATCTAGTAAACACTCATTTTTGTTATCTGCCTTCCCCGGGATGTGATGGAGATTATGAAGTTTTGATATATACCGAGACATAGATCCACATTGTATTGGTGTGTGGCTATGTTGTTTTATCATGTTGTAGATCCACTATGTACAATCTCGTGGCTACATTATGATTGAGTCATGGAGATATAGATCCACATTGTATATTTGGTGGCCATATCCTTAGTCAGTACTCTCATGGATACGCAATGTATTGGTCGACAACCATGCTTACCTTTGGAATGTTATAGGTATATTGATGGGTGTTTTCTTTCTTCTCCGATAGGTATTTTGAGTTCAATCCCTTGATTCCACATTATTACAAAGTATTTTGGCCATTTTTTTTGTCCTCTAATCTCACACTTTGGGGGAAATCCGTTATACGCCAATTTGTCACACCTAGCTAATTGTCGCATTTCACTTTGCTAAGTGTCATACTACTGACATCTCACCTTAAGTGTCATGGTCGCAAAGGAATAATGTCATGGAATAAGTGTTTCACTTTCCTAAGTATTTCAACCTTGTTACCATGTAAAAATCACATGTCATGATCCCTTGTGAATTTGGAGGAAGGAAGGCATCATTTGAGGGTCGAAATCTCACTTTCCCCCTTGTTTTTATAGACCTTTTTTACCATGGTCACCCCCTTCCTCACTCTAGGGGAGCAACCATCCCCTTGAAAAAGTGTTAGGGAGGCATATTGTTCACTCTATCCACCTCTCTAGAGGAGAGACCATGCATATTTTATCAAAACCCATGAATCTAGGGGTATCTTTCGAGGACTTTCTAGATGCTTCTTGGTTTGTTTTCATCAAGATATGATTCAAGCCTCCTTCTCTCCTATCTTGGGAGAAAGAATAACCATGAAGATAACTAATCCTTTACCAAGATCAATTATTTTCTCATCCAAGTCCCCAATTTACCCTAGGTGGTTGGGCTCCTATGAATCTATATAACTAGGCCATTTTATAGTGAGGGGGGGTGGAAGGAAAGCATACCAAATTTATGATCTTGTCAGGAGTGAAAAACCTTAGTTGTGTGAAGAAGATTGAATTGGATTCATGTTCAAGGGATAAAGAAAGGAGCTTGAAGGATTGTAGCAACATCATCTGGTTGTAAGCTTCATGCTTTCATTAATATAAGAACTTGGCCTATTTCTCTTATACTCTCTCATTTATTTCTTGTCTATGTGATCATATTTTCTAAGTTATCGATAGGTATGGCTTCTATTATTCAATCATAGATAGTAGTAGAAGAAGGTTTCTCTTGTTCTTATAGGTTTGACTACGCAAGGAGGGCTGCTTGGATTGGAGATCAACTGCTAGATCACCAAGGAAAAACATCATAAACCAGATACACACACATCTTATCCTTTTCTCTCAACCCTCCCACAAGAAAATATAATAGTTTGTTAGGAGGACGTTAGTGTCCATTTGTTAGAGGTTGATGCAGGCCCCCTTCTCTCCTAAGGGTTTCTGAACCTCTCGGTCAAGGATCTTCGATTCTCGAAGTCGAATCGGATCTTTGAAACCTTAATGGTCCCACTTGTAATTAAACACATGCCCTTTCAGTCTTCTGGTACAAGTTCTATGGCACCTGCAACCTCTTCCTTCACGATTCTGAACTCTCAAGTTTCAGGCGCAAGATCCTCTCTCCTTATCCCCCTCCCATATGTGGCCTCGGGCTATGTCCTCGTGCAAACACACAGTTGCGGGCACGGTCGAGAGTGGCTTCGGATCAACCCTAATTTCTCCCCACAATTCACTACCAATCACCACACGTCCCTTTTTCAATATCGTGGTTTCGATTGCGACCTACTCTCAAATTTTTAAAGTCTGAGCACTTTCTATCCCCGCAATCCTACGTGACCGTCGATCTCACGATCTCACGATCTCCAGTGGAGCCTCTCGATCATTGGTTCAGATCCGCTTCCTTTCCTTCCTTCTCTCTAGATCATGCCCTTCTAAATCTCCATGATCTATTGACACATTCCCCTTTCAAATCAACGGTCGTGATTGACTTCGCCTTTCGGGCTTCGGGAGTTTCAACTCTCAACTCCTTCTTTCTCTGCAGTGGCTATCTTCTGAAATGGAATATCTGCTGACACTTGTCCTCCTCAAATCGATGACCCTAGCCGCTTTGGGACTTCGGACTTCGGAAATCTCAACTCCCAAAATTTTCAAAACGATCTTCTCCAAATCTCGCGATTTAATGACACGTGTCTCCCGCAGATCGACGAATGAGATTACTCTGGATCTTCAGACTTCGGAAAACTCAAATTTCAACTTTCATTTTCCCTCAAAGTGCACAGATTTCTGTCATGTGTCCTCTTGAATCAGACGGCTATAATTTACTTCAGGTCTTCGAGTTTCAGAGATCTCAACGCTCAACTTCTACAGAGTGATTTTATTTGAAGTTCGTGATCTATTGCCACACATCGCTCTGGATCTGATGATCTAGATTCACTTCGGACTTCGGGTTTTGAGAGTTTCAATTCTCAATTGAAATACTCGAATTGATTTTTCTCGAAGCATCAGATCTGTTGACATGTAATCCACCTGGTCATCGACGGCAGGAATCTATTTCATCTCTTCGATTGTTTCTCTTCCTATGTGCACACAGAGGCTAAACCTCATGCAATTTTCTCAGATCCAATGGTCTAGAATGATATCGCTCCCTCCTAGATGGATCTTGTGACTTGTGAAACCTTCATAGCTTCACTCCCTTAAAGATTTATCCCGCTATCTCTTCAAAGATTTTTCCTTTGAACCCTTTGACTCCTTAGAGGGTTACTTTGACACTTAGTCAAATTTTGGATATGTTCACTCCTTGTAATAGACTCTTATGCAAGATTTATCTTCTTGCGGGCGACTGTGCACACCTTGCAGCAATCCCTTTGCACTCCTTGCAAACGGAAACTTTACACTATCTCTTCTGAGCTTATGAGTCGAAACAGACTTAGTCCCTCCTTACAGTAGATTCTCATGCAAGACTTAAGTTCTTGCGGACGACTATGCACACCTTGCAGCAATCACTTTGCACTCCTTGCAAAGGGAAAGTTTCACGCTATCTCTTCTGAGATTTCTGAGTCGAAACAGACTCTGTCAATGCAATCCTTGCAGGTTGTATGCACACCTTGCATGAACTCAACGATGAGAACAATTCAAACTTATCTAAACACTTCATAGTTTCATATACTCAATACCATAACTCATTCATTCATGAAAACAACAATAACAGGGAATTATAAATTGTAGCAACACTATGCATTGGATCAATTTTCCTCTATTATATTCATTCAAAAGTAAATGGCTACATCTATGATAAAAAAACAACAAAATTTATAAATAACTACATCACAACAAACTCCTACTAACTTGCAGCAGCCCCATTTGAGCATTCAAACTTCTATTTATCTTTGAGGATTCTTAGGGTTCCCTCCAACTACTCGTCTACTTGAAAACAAAAACCTAACTTCAACTTAATTTCCATTACATCCAAGACTAGGAGTGAAACTTTAGATCCTTCATGATCACCTGGCTCCCAAGCATTTTATCTTCTTCAATTTTCGATCATTTCAAAAATAGTTGCAGGAAACACCAACGATTAAGATTATGAAATGATTCAAAGGCACACTAAGTCGTTGAGTTGTCTCTCGACGTGTGCTTGTTGACGATGCTTCTGCATCATACTCCCCTGGATGAAAATTCATGGAATCTTGTCCATGAGCTCCTGCACTGACTTTCCATGCTTCTGGATATCAGCTTCATTTTCCCAACTGGAATCTTCTATCGAGTGTCCCTTCCACTTGACCAAATATTCAAAATAGGTTTTCCTCCTAGTCTTCTTGCCAATTCTCTAATCAACGATCTTCTCCATCTCTGGTTTTTCTGCTACAGGCATCTACTTCTCCCACTGAATCTTCTCCTAATCTTCTGATCTTTATGTGTCATCTTTCCTGTAAGGATATAGGTATGATATGTTGAATATGGATGCCCACATCATCTGGAAGCTCAATCTCATAGGCATTTGCATCAAACTTCCTTAAGATTTTACATGGTCCTATCTTCTTTATCTTCAACTTGTTATATGTTCCCCTTGGGAACCTTTCTTTCCTGAGATGTTCCAGAACCTAATCTCCCACTTCAAATTGAATCTCTCTGTGATGTTGGTCAACTTTGCGCTTGTACTCTTGGCTAGAATTCTGCAACTACTCTTTGATATGGCTATAGAGCTTCTGCATTTATGCTCTAGCGATTCTAATCTCACTCTGTTCCAAGTCTCTCAACTCAACTACTCCTCTTGGTTGCATTCCATACAGTATTTGGAATGGGCTCTTTCCAGTGCTCCTGTTTGGTGAGTCATTGTATGCAAATTCTGCTTGTGGCAGAATCTAATCCCATTGATTATGATGCTCAGTAACCAGACTCCTCAATAAGTTTCCCAAACTTTTGTTCACCACCTCGGTCTATCCATCTGTTTGAGGGTCATAACTTGAGCTAAACGAAAAATCTGTCCCCAGCTTCTTCCAAAGTGTTCTCTAGAAATGACCAACAAATTTGGTATCTCTGTCTGAGACAATAATTTTGGGTAATCCATGAAGTCGAACAACTTCCTTAAAAAATAAATTTGCAACATGTGTCACATCATTAGCCTTCTGGCATGGGATAAAGTGTGCCATTTTTGAAAATCTATTCACCACCACAAATATGGAATCACATCCTCTTTGTGTTCTTGGCAGTCCCAACACAAAATCCATGCTTATTGCATCCCAAGGCCTCTCTGGAATTGGAAATGGATGATACAATCCATTGTTCTATATTTTACCTTTTGCATGTTGGCATATTCTACATCTGTTCATAAAATTTATCACTTACGTTCTCAAACCTGACCAATAATATGAATCGTACAACTGTGCAAATGTTTTATCATGGCCTAAATGTCCAACCAATCCTCCACTATGATTTTCCTTCAAAAGGTTATCCCTCATTGAGAATTTTGGTATGCACAATTGCTTGCCCTTGACCAAAAATCCCTCTTGAATCGTATACTCTATCCACTGGATCATGTCTCTTAGCACAGGATTTATACATGATTTGTATGCTTCCTTGAAATATATATCATCACTATACATTTCCTTAAGGTGTTCAAACCCTAAGGTCTTCACCTGAAACTCCTGCAGAATCAAACATCTCCTACTCAATGCATCAACAACTTTGTTAGCATTTCCAGAAAAAAAATTATGCCAAAATTAAAATTCTGCATAAACTCAATCCACTTTTCATGCCTCTGATTCATTTTTTCCCGTCTGGTTATGAATTGTAAATCTTGGCTATCACTATACAAGACAAATTCCTTTGGAACAAGGTAGTGCATCCATTTCTTCAAGGCTTGAATTATAGGATAAAATTCCTTATCATATGTGGAGTACTTTCTCTTAGTCGCATTCAACTTCTCACTAAAATATGCAAATGGTTTATTATCCTGACTCAATATTGCTCCAATTGCAACTCCACTTGCATCACATCTCTCTTGAAATGTCTTTCAAAAATTTAGTAAGACCAAAATTGGTCATTCTGTTATCTTCTCCTTCAATATATTGAAGCTCCTCTCATTCTCCTCTATCCATTTAAAAGACTTGTGCCTCTTCTTCACTGTATCCATCATTGGTGCACAAATTTCATTGAAATTCATGATGAAGTTCCTATAGAAACTTGCTAATCCATGGAATCTCCTCACTTCAAACATACTCCTTGGTGATGGTCATTCTTTGATTGCTTTCACCTTCTCTAGATCCATCTTCAATTCATTTGAAGAGATCACAAAACCCGAGTAAATGAGTTATGCCCTCATAAAAGAGGACTTCTTCAGATTTATCAACACCTTCTCGTGTTGTAGTCTCCTCATCACTAATGCCAAATGTCTCAAATGTTCCTCTTTCATCTTGCTAAACCACAGTATATCATCCATATATACAACGATAAATTTTCCAATGAAATCTTTTAGTATTTCATTCATCAATCTCATAAAAGTACTTGGGGCATTTGTTAAGAAAAATGGCATAACAAGCCACTCATACAACCCTTCATTTATCTTAAATGTTGTTTTCCATTCATCACCTTCCCTCATTCTTATCTGGTGATACCCACTTTTCAAATCTGTCTTAGAAAACAAATTTGCTCCACTTAAACAATCCATTAATTCATCCATTCTTGGCAAATGAAATCTATACCTGATGGTGATCTTGTTAATGGCTCTTGAGTTTGTACACATTCTCCATCCTCCATCCTTCTTTGGGCTCAACATATTTGGTATTTCACATGGACTCAAGATTTCTCTGACCAAACCCGTGTCTAACAAATTCTGGACTTGGTTCTTTACCTCTTCATTCTCTTGAGGTGTCAATCTATATGCTACTTTTTTTTACAGGAATTTTCTTGGTATCAAATCAATATGATGGT
Source organism: Picea glauca (assembly GCA_000966675.3). Lineage (NCBI taxonomy): Eukaryota > Viridiplantae > Streptophyta > Pinopsida > Pinales > Pinaceae > Picea > Picea glauca. The sequence continues at coordinate 743,070 of JZKD02S2017728.1, read as the reverse complement.
TGATACTTCTAATGGGTGGTAATGAGTTAGGCAACTCATCCACTACTATGTCAACAAAATTATCCAACAGCTCCAGAACTTCTTTAGGAAAATCATCCATCGAAGTAATTGTAAGGAAAACTTTGGGTTTCCTCACTACAACAAATTGTATCGCATGTTCCTTCTTGACTTCTTTCAGGAGTTCCTTCCCACTCATGAGAAGTATGCTTGTGTTGGATTCTTCTTTTACTTTCTTCTCCTCTATTGGCACCAACATGTGTGTCCTACCATTATTCTCCAAGGTGTATTTATTTTTCCTCCCATCATGAATGACATTTTTGTCAAACTTCCATGGTCTTCTGAACAAGACATGACATGAATCCATGGGAATCACATCACACAAAATTTCATCTCTATATCCTCATATCTTAAATTCAACGAGGCATTGTTTAGTGACCATTACCTGGCGTCCTTTCTGCAACCATGGGACTTTATATGGATTTGGATGTGCAGTTGTATCCAGCTCCAACTTCTCCACCATATCTATGGATACTAAGTTATTAGAGCTCCCACTGTCAATTATTACCTTACATACTCTGTCTTTAGTCTTGCAAGTTGTCCTGAATAGATTGTTCCTCTGCACCGGTTTTTCAATTTTTTACTCTAGTTTTAATAGAACCTCCCTCGGCATTAGGGATGTTCCATCCTATGTACCTTATGCTTCAACATTCCTTTTATGTGATTCTGAAATGTGAGCTTCACCTCCTCCTTCTTTATTTCTCTTGGGACATTTCCAAGACATGTGTCCTATTTTTTCACAGGCATAACATCTTACTTCTCCTCCTCTGCATCTTCCTCTTCCTCTAGAAGAATTTATTCCACCACCTTGTCTTCCTCCTCTCTCTGAGTGACTGTGTGGTTTCTCAGTTCCATATTTGGATTTTTGTGTCTTATCATGGGAAACCCCCTTACCTTTGCTTGGGCTTCTTCCTTTGTTTCGTTGAATCTGTTTCCTGGCAAACTTCTCCTCTGCCTTCAGATAAATCTGATAATCATTCTCTATTTTCCTTACTGACATCATGTTGATCTCATCCTAGATTTCATATCTCAGGCCATTTATGTACCTGGAAAAATTTTCCTCATCCTTCTCTCACTATCCAGTCCTGATATTCAGCTTGTAGAAATCCTATGTGTACTCTTTTACGGTCAAAACCTTCTGTCTCAAGTTCTACAACTTCCTGAAAAGATTTATCTGATAGTCTTTGGGCATGAATTTAGCCTTTAGCTTGGCTACCATTATATCCCAATTCTTTATCTTTTGTTTTCCTTTGCTTCTCCTCTCAACCTGCAATTCATCCCACCACAGTGATGCATGCCCTTTGAGTCTGGTGACATCATGTCTCACCTTTTTCTCCTCATCGACATCTTCATAGTCAAAATATTTTTCCATGGATCTTATCCAATCCAACAATTCTTTAGCATCAAGGCTTCCTTCATACATTGGGATGTCTACCTTGGCTCTAGCTCCCAATTTAACAACTACTTCGAGAACATTGGGATGTCATATACTCAATAACATAACTCATTCATTCATGAAAACAACAATAACATGGAATTATAAACTGTAGCAACACTGTGCATTGAATCAATTTTCCTCTGTTATATTCATTCAAAAGTAAATGGCTACAACTATGATTAAAAAACAACAAAATTCATCAATAACTACATCAAAGAAAACTCCTACTAACTTGCATCAGCCCCATTCGGGTGTACAAACTTCTATTTATCTCTAAGGGTTCTTAGGGTTCCCTCCGACTACTTGTCTACTAGAAAAAAAAAAACCTAACTGCTACTTAATTTCCGTTACATCCAAGACTAGGATTGAAACTCCTATATCCTTCATGATCACTCGGATCCCACGCATTTGATCTTCTTCATTTTTCGATCATTTCAAAAAGATTTGTAGGAAACGCTAGTGGTTAAGATTCTGAAATGATTATATCACCTTGATATACGACTATTGGTATGCTCTGCAAAAACCCTAGACCCTCCTAAGACGGAAGGTCGAACACCATGAAAAGATCACCAGTGAGAACACCAACCAGCGCCTTTCCACAACAAACGACTCCCACTGCCGCAGGAGTATGGGCGCAGAGGAGGGGGAGAAACCCCCCTCATACCGCAATGTTATGGCTAATGAAAAACCTAGAACCAGAATAACACGGCCCACCTTCGAGCCGCTGGCGCAGATACGGGAGAAGATCCTAGCCAGGGAGCAAAGCCTCAAAGCGGACATGGAAACAGACGCAGGAACCTCTCAACCGAAGAAACCACGTAGCTGGGAACCGAGAAAATGCATCCCGCAAATAGAGAAGCCGCCGAGGTACCTCATCAGCTCAGCCCGAGTAGGAGAGCATACATAGTTCATGAGGGACCATGCACTCATCGGCAAATTTCTAGGGTTATGGCCGGCAGAAAGAGACCTCAACAAGTGGATAAAGCACTGGTGGAACCCCAAGGGCGACTACGAGCTTCAACTCAGCTCCAAGGGCTTCTTCACAATCATCTTATACAACCTAGAGGACAAAGATAGAATCTTTGAAAATGAGCCATACTTCTTCAACTCACCAGGATTGTTCCTCCGCTTCTGGACCGAAAGATTCAACACGGACAAAGAAGACTTCACCATGGCCCCGGTTTGGATACGCCTGTACTCCCTGCCACAAGAGTTCTGGTTGGAAGAGATTCTAATGGGTATTGGAAACACCCTAGGGAAATATGTAAGGGCATCAGAGGCCACAAGACAGCGAAAATACACTTCATATGCCAGGATCTGTGTGTATATGAACATATCCAAAGCACTCCCTGGTGCGGTCACCCTTGAGTACCAGGACGAGGACTGGCAGCAAACTCTGGACTACGAACACATACCATTCAGATGTCGAAGATTCCATGAGCACAGCCACCTATACCGAGACTGCCCTCTCATCAATCAAGACACAAAAGAAAATGATACCATGCATAAAGATGGCTTCACCACAGTCACATCGAAAAGGAGAAATCCACCAAAGAAGCAGACCACGGATCCCAGACAAAGCATTGCCACCAAGAACTCGTACGAGATTCTAGAGCAACTACCAGAAGAGGAGGAGGTGCAGAATCCGCACAAAAATCCCCAGCAGCCACAAGCGCAGGGCACACAGCCCAACCCCTCCCCTCAAAATGATGAAACCCACATGGAGGACAGAGGAGAAGGGGATGGGGATACCCCGATGATGTTGGATGATCGAGAGTTGGTAGGGATAGATCTGGAAAAACTGGAGGAAGCTTTGAACCAAAAGAACCTGTAGACCCTCCAGGAGGAACAACTACGCAAGGTACATAAGGTCTTTCTCAACTCCTCAACAGGGTCCACAACACATCTGGGCATAGCATTGGACCAGAACTCTGGCTCGAAGAGAGTCCTGCGTGAAAACAAAAGAAGAGGACAGAAAACAGTGCATCAACTGATCAAGGAGGAAGGGAACCTCATGATAAACTCAGGACAGATACACAAGCTCTCGGAGGGATACCTCCACTCCTCACCTCCTTCTTAATGATGAAGATCATAACCTGGAACATAAGAGGACTGAATGGGAGATCCAAACAAAGGATCCTCCGAGACTGCATCATAGCAAAGAAACCATACATTTTGTTGCTCCAAGAAACTAAATGCAAAGGAGCAGAGGCGGCAACAATCTTCCAGCGCATATGGCGAGAACGTACCTCCATAACGACGAACTCCATAGGGGCCTCAGGTGGCCTTGCCATCCTATGGAACCCATCCAATGTGACTATCAGCCATCCCTTTACAACATTTGGCACAATCACTGCTCACTTCATGGTCATGGGTACGAACCAGGGAGGAGCCATCACAAATGTCTATGGACCTCAAGGGAGCTAGGATAAAGACAAATTCATGGAGCGGATCGAGCTGATCAAGATCCTGACAACCACCCCAAATTGGATCATAGGAGGCGACTTCAACATGATCCTGACACTGGAGGAAAAATCTGGCGGCATCAAAAGACTGGAGCAAGACAGTGGTAAGTTCAAAGCTCTCATTGACCATCTCAATTTAGTAGATATAGAGAACAACAATGGTACCTTTACGTGGTCCAATCGTAGATCAGGCAATCAACACATTGCATGTCGACTAGACCTCTTTCTGGTAACAGAAGAACTCATGGAATCAGGTGCACATTTGGAAAGCCTGATCCTACCGAAAGCAGGCTCAGACCACTGGCCCCTAGCTCTGCAGCTAGATATGGGGGAGCCTCCCAGATACAAGTTGTTCCGCTTTGAAAAATTCTGGTTATCACACCCGGACTTCAAACGACTAGCTAAATCTTGGTGGGAACAAGAGGAAATAGATCATGGCTCATGCATGTACAAATTTCAGCAGCGATTAAAAAACTTCAAGCAAAGGCTAAAACAATGGAATAAAGATAGCTTTGGAAATATACTACAAAGCATAAGGACCATAGAAATCAGGCTGGAGGAGATTCAAGGAATCTTCATTGCCGGATCCAGAACCGCAGAACTCATGCAGGAAGAGGAACAGCTTCAGGCGCAATTAGAAGAGCGAAGGAAGCAAGAGGAAATCTTATGGAAGAAAAAATCCAGAGTGCAGTGGCTTAAAGAGGGGGAAAAAAACACTAAGTTTTTTCATAAAGCCATGATGCACAGATGACACATCAACAGGATTACACACCTAAAGGACGGCCATGGCAACCTCATCAGGGAACATTCCAAAATTGAGGAGGAACTGCTTAGATACTATCAAGACCTTCTAAAAGAACCAGTGACAGATAGAACGGAAGCAATCAGGAGGGTAATTGAACACATACCAGCATTAGTAACCCTGGAGCAGAATGAAGCCCTAACCCGACCCATTACCCAGGAAGAGGTCGACCAAGAAGTCAAGGCTATGCCCGCAGGCAAAGCCCCAGGCCCGGATGGGTTCACCACAGATTTCTTCCATCACTGTTGGGATTTAATCGGAAAAGAAGTATGGGAAGTGGTGGAGGAGTCACGAGCATTGGGTCTGGTACTACCAGCACTCAATGCCACCTTCCTCACTCTTATTCCAAAAGAGGAAAGAGTCACCAATCCCAAGCAATTCAGGCCTATATCTCTTTGCAACGTTATTTATAAAATTATAACTAAGGTCATCGCCACCAGGCTCAAGCCCATCCTGCCCTTCGTCATCTCCAAGGAACAGTCAGGGTACGTTGAAGGAAGGAAAATCATGGACAGTGTCATCTTGGCTCATGAGATCATACACTCCCTCAAGACTTCGAGAACCCCAGGTATGCTAATAAAACTTGACCTTTCCAAAGCTTTCGACTGGGCCAGCTGGCAGTACATTAGAGCAGTCCTGGACTCCTTTGGATTTGACCAGGGTTGGGTAAGTTGGGTCTTGAATCTAATCTCCTCAAGCTTCTTCTCCATTCTAATCAATGGTGTACCATCCAAACCCTTCTCGCCTTCTAGAGGAATCCGACAGGGATACCCCCTTTCCCCTTTTCTTTTCATTCTCCTAGCGGAAGGCCTGGGACGTTACATCAAAGAAGCAGTCAACAAAGGCTCCCTCAAAGGCCTTCCTTTGCACAACATTCAGCCTGCACCCTCACACAGTCAATTCATAGATGACACCCTCCTTCTGAACTCTCCCTCAGTTCAGGAAGCTACCAAACTGAACTCCATCCTCTCTAATTTCACTGAAGCCTCTGGCATGACGCTCAACCTGGATAAATCCAAGCTTTCTTCTTTAACACTCCGACCCCTGTTCAGAGGCATGTTTCCAGACTTTTGGGGATACCCAGGAGCTCCCTTCCGTCCAACTATCTCGGAGTGCCACTCACAGGAGCGACAACCTCTTCCATATCTTGGGACAGCCTCCTCCTTTCCATCTCCAACAAACTGCGCAACTGGACCTTTAGACCCCTCAACATAGCTTCCCGATTGGTTCTCCTCAAGTCAGTCCTGCAAGCTTTACCTACCTACCTCTTCACTTCTCAGGCGGCTCCCAAGAAATTCATCAAAGCCATTAGAACCTTGCAGAGAAATTTTCTCTGGCAAGGCCTTCAACCTAAAAAGAAATGGGCTCTAGTCAACTGGGATCAGATCTGCATGCCAAAGAGTCAAGGCAGATTGGGGCTCCGCGACCCCGGAAAACTAAATCAAGTGATGGGAGCTAAAATCTGGTGGAGATGGCTCAAAAATCCATCAGCATCCTGGGCACAACTGTGGCAACGCAAGTATTCCCCCCACACTTCGAAAGATCAGCTAATTCGGCACAACAACCGCATACAAGGCTCCAACATATGGAATACAGCTTGGCAAAATCGCACACTGGTTTAGAATCACGCCTTCTGGGAGCTAAGAGATGGAGGAAGTGCCCTCTTCTGGAAAGACTCTTGGAAGCAGCTTAAACCACTGGATTCAATGGAGGAATTAGCTGACCTACAAAGAGCTCTCCACCAGCACACCCCTCTAAAATTCAAAGATCTCTGGGCAACACAAACCCCGCAGCAACGATGGCGCCAATGGAAAATCTCACATCAAGAGCTCGGGATCCCCGAAACTCTTAATCTATAGAGCTGGCAAGCTCAAGCCACCAACAGGAAAATACTGTATAGATAAGGATCAGACATCCTGAGGTGGGGGCACACCCCGGTTGGCACATTCACTATCAAGGAAGCTTATTCACTGCAAGGAAACCAACCAGAACCAGAAAAGGAACACATCTGAAGCAAAGTTTGGAATCCTGCTCTCTGGCCTAAGATTTCCACCTTTCTGTGGCTAGTGGCACACAACAGAACCTTGACATGGGACAACCTCCAAAAGAGAGGCCTTATTGGACCCTCCCACTGTGTTCTATGCCTACAAATGGAGGAAACCAAAGAACACCTCTTCAACAGATGTCATTACAGCCAAAAAATTTGGGACTATGGCGCGCAACTTATGCGCAAATCTAGCCGGAACCGGAGCAACATCAATGGCACAATTGAGAATTGGGACAACATTTCCTTCAACAACCCCATTTTAAATCACATATGGACACTGCTACCGGGATTCACCCTCTGGAAAATCTGGAAGGAACGAAACAAGAGAATATTCCACTCTCAATCCTCCCTACCTGAAACCACTTGGGAGAAAGTCAAATCACTAATAAAAGAAACAATCAGAAGTAAGCCCTGGACAGAGGAAGATCAACAGTGCATCCCTGAGGAGCTTAGCATTCTTCAACATTGGCAACCCCTAACAAGCAATCAACCAAAGAAAAAAGGCAACTCGGGCCAACCTACCAGTCCTACCAACTGGACTCCCCCACCAGTGCACTTCATCAAAGTCAAATTTGATGGAGCCTCTAAAGGCAACCTAGGACCGGCAGGTTATGGGGTTGTGCTCAGAAACTCAGGTGGGGAAATCCTTAGTATGGAGGCAGGCTTCCTTGGGGAAACAACAAACAATGTAGCTGAACTAACAGGACTCCTCCGAGGACTCCAAATAGCCATCGACAATGGTCATCATAGGATAATCCTGGAAGGAGATTCCCAAGTCATCATAAGGCTAGCCATGATAATTCTCCACGGATCCAACCCAGAGAAAATCTCACCAAGCTGGAGACTCTATGGCCTGCTAGTTGACTTTAGTCATCACCTTCAACCGCATTGCAGTATCACTACTACCCACGTGAAACGAGAAGCAAACAAAGTGGCAGATTTCCTAGCAAATGAGGCAGTGGAAATGGGCGAGGAACGCTTTTGCTGGGATGGCCATGGCTCACCAGCTTCAGAGATCGTCAAGCGGTGTCAAGTCTTGGCCAACAGAGATCTTCATTCCCCGGATGGGGTGACACGGAGGGCGATGCGGCCACGTGGGAGCGAGCTGGGACGCGGTGTTAATGTGTCTATCGTCTCGCAGCACCTCGCTCATTAATTCGACATGTATAAGCACAGGCGCATTCAACAGCCGAGACCCCTCGTGCAAGGGAAGGGTACCCGCACTATCCAACAAATTTTAATGGAGGAGGTGATGGTTGTAGTTATGGCAATTGGTATGACATTTAGGCTCATTGTGAGAGTTGCAAGTCCAGATAACAGGGCACTCCTGAAGACCTTCGTTTCACAGACGCACCAGCATTGCAGCAGGTTCTCTCTCGTTCCACTGGAGCGGTCGCTGCTCTCGGCCATCTTGCCCACCCTTAGTAGCAATCCGACTCCAATTAGCCGCTCCTGGCTCATCCACTAGAACCTCACCATGCCAAGAATCAGGGGGACACCGCGAAGGGGAGAGGCTTGGTATACAGTGGAGTCGCGACGCAAGAGGAAGGAAATTTTTGAAAAGGCAATGGCAATGGCTGCCAGGAGGCGAAGGGAACGACCACGCACGCCCCCAATGGCGTTCGTCGAGGAGGTGATCCTGGAAGGAGGCCTGGAAATCCCTCCTGAGCACACCTTGTTCATGGTCCCGGAAAATTGGAACCCGCGCTCGCATTTTGGCTCGGTTAGCACTCCACAGACGACAAGCAGCACACGCAACCACCGTGACATCAGCGTAGAGAGGCCTTACTCTCCCTGCTATGTGGAGGAAGAAGTTCCTCCCAAACCCACCAGAGGAGCATAGGGACACAAAACACAGCAAGCAAAAGCGGCCGCCAACCCGGAACAGCCACCTTCAGTTGACTGGGGATATCTCAATCTCGTCTTTGATATGAGAAATCTCTTAGAATATCAGGTCTTCCGCATCGCGATATTGGAGCAGAGGCTCGACATGTTCTTTGCAGTGCACTCTAGAGCCATGCCAAAGAAACAATGCCCGACATGTGCCCGAGCATACGCATTTCCAGCAAGATGGAGGCATTCCGCGGTCGACGACAATCACCCTGGTTCCGAGGTTATTTGATGTTCATCCCTAGACTTTGCTTGTGGTTTTGTTCTAATAGTTTATTCCTTAGGACAGATATTTATCAATATTTCTTAGTTTTAGATGAAAGAACCAGTTTCATGCCAATGCCTGCTAGTCCTGGTTTCCTTCGGGCGGGACGTAGCAGCGTTAATTTTGTTAAATTTTGCTTACTCTGCCACTATGGTGACACATGGACAGGGATGCCCAGCTGTCCCGGTTTCCTGCTCAGGAGGGATAGCTGGTACCACCAACAGCTATGTATTTTGTCAATGATAATATAATAGGCTCCAACCCTTTTTACTTAAAAAAAAAAAAAAAGATTCTGAAATGATTCAAAGGCGCGCTAAGGCGCAAAGTTGTCTCTCCACGTGTGCTTGTTGACGATGCTCCTCCATCAGAGGTTGCATCACTTATAGGAAACCCAAGTGAGGGGAACTAAACCTGTCTGTAGGGGGATAATTCTCACCACACTATCGTTGACAATAACCTTCGGAAATCCATGCAATTTATAAATGTTTTTGCAAAAAACCATCTGCAATTTTCTTTGTTGAGTCAGTTTTTCTTACTGCCATGAAATTTGCATATTTAGTTAATCTGTCAACTACAACAAAAAATTTATTCTTCTCATCATACATGGGTAGCCCTTCAATGAAGTCCATTGATATGTCTTCCCAGTTTTGGTCAGGAATATATAGGGGATGAAGTAATCCTGGAGTCATAACATTTTCATTTTTATTCCTTTGACATATTTCACATTCGACAACAAATTTTTGAATATCCTTATTCATTCATTTCCAATAGAATAATTGTCATGCATTATAGTAGGTTTTGAAAAACCTACATGACCTGTTGTTGGGGAGTTGTGTGACTCCTTTAAGACTTTGATTTTAAATTTTGAAGCTTGAATTAGATATATTATGTCCTTGTACCATAAAATGTCGTTTTTCCATTTAAATTTTGCGTTTTGGTCCAAATTATTGATTATGGAATTAGATTTAGGATCTTTGGCATACTCAACTCGGATCTCATCTAACCAATCATTAATCAATATTGTTGTTTCATATGCTCTTACTTCCTCATCTTTTCATGATAGTGCATCAACAACTACATTGTCCTTCCTTTTTTTTGTATTATTTCCATATCAAAGGTGGAAAGTTTTTCCATCCACTTTTGTTGTTCGGTGGACAACGTTTTTTGCCTTAGCAGGTATTTAATACTATTGTGATCAATACGTATCAAGAATATTCTTCCTAATATATGTTGTCACCACTTGGCTAATACATGCATAATAGCTTGCATTTCCTTATTATAAGCACACTTTAACTCTTCCCTTTTGTTGAGCTTTTGATTTTCAAATGCTATTGGATGGCCATCTTGCATTAACACTGCTTCTATTCCAATTCTCGATGAACCACACCCTACTACAAAGGGTTTTGTAAAATTTAGTGTTGCTAACACATGTTTATATGACATAACCCTTTTTAACGTTTCAAAACATTCTTTTGCATTGTTATCCCATTTGAAGGAATTTTTCTTTAATAGGTTTGACAATGGTGTTGGCAACTGAGCGTAGTTCTTGATAAATCTTTGATAATAACCTATTAATCCAAGGAATCCCATTACTTTTGATATGTTTTTTGGTTTGGGCCATTCTGTGATTTCCTTGATTTTATTGGGGTCCACCTTGACTCCTTCTTGGGATATGATATGACCAAGGTATTCTACTTCCTCTTTCCAAATGAACATTTTGATAGTTTTGCATAAAAATAATTTTTTTCTAAGAGAGAAAGTACCTATTCTAAATGCTTCATATGTTCCCTACAAGTCTTAATGTAAATAAGAATATCATAAAAAAAGACTAGTATGAACCTTCTTAAGTAGGGTTGAAAGAGATGATTCATAGTGGCTTGGAAGGTAGTTGGTTTTGATGATTGCAGCTACGTGAGACATCCTCCAAGACACAGACCTGAGAGAGATCCCATGAGTTGGGTGTGCCCATGAGATGGGTGTGTGGTTCCTATCTGAGATAGAACTGGAAATTTATGTTGTCCTCCTCTGTGCAGAGAGTTGAGATGATACTCCATATGGTTCTCTTATGTAATACAGTGAGAAAGAAGATCTGTTGAGTTGGACGTGCATGTGGCTGAGCACAGGTGAACGTGTGGAAAATCCCATGAGTTGGGTGCATCGTTCTGAGACAGAGATGAAGCGATGTATTAGCCTCCTCTGAGAAAAGAGTTGAGATGATGTGATACTCTAGATGATTCTCCTATGTAACGCAATGAGAAATAATATATGTTGAGTTGGACGTGCCTCTGGCTGAGCACAGGTGAACGTGATCCTAGTGGTTGAGAAATAGTGGGTGTATGAGATTCCTTGCTATATTTTTCAAGAGTCATACTTACCTGTAACCGTATTTGTGATTTAAAGGGTACAGATCGGCCCCACCATAAAGTGAAAAATAATTAATGTAAAAGATAATTAATATGGTAATTATTAATTATATTGTGAGTTATTGAGGTCAGAACTATTGTGCCAATAGACACCATTGTTGATAGGTTTAGTCTAATATAATTAAAGGTGCATTCCCCATTGAGGAATTATATCACAAGTGTGAGTTTTAAAATTTCAGCAAGTACTTACTTATTGGGAAAAGTGCATACCTCTCTTGGGCGCTAGTCTTCTAGGGTTTGTGAGAACCCTTGTGTGTGCTAGTATTTTATAGTGGTGGAGGTATTTCTCTTGAATAATATAGCAAAGTATCGGTTGGGTTTTCTTCCCTTGTTGAGAAGGGTTTCACATGATACTTCTTGTGTACTTGTGCATGGTGTTTCTTCTTGTGATCTTGGTTGTTGCAACAAATTGTCTATGGTTTAAGTAAAATGCTAAAAATGGAATAAACTTCATGCTTAAGCCTAGATTATTGAAAAATAAACATGGTATTAGAGCATAGGTCTTGAAGAACCCATTTCACAAGTAATTTTCATCCATCTTCTCTCTCCTGCAAAACCGTACGACCCTCCTAGGGTTTCCAAAAATTATGTACGGCCTACCTTTCTGAGAATTTTTAGCACTTGGAAATTGGGTGTTGAGGATAAAAAGAGCATAGGGGTGTACGGCCTCATTCAGTGCAACTCCAACAAGATTCAGATTTCATTTCCAATCATTTTGACTTTTTGGCCTTAGGGTTTCGCTAATTTCTGCAGAAAATTTAGAATTAGGGTTTCTACAACTCTTTGAAGGATCTCTTCAGCTCACCAATGTTCTCATATCTTTCAAATGCTTATTTTTGCAGTCATAAGTCCAAAAAAAACTAAAAGTGTTAGCCTAACATGGTCGTTAGGTTTTCTAGCCCAATTGACAAGGGTTTGTGAAGAATCTAAAATTATGATGAACATAATCATGATGGAAGACAAGCTTGATGGATCAAGAAAACTCAGTTCATGTAAGCCAAGACTTCAAGGAGATTAAGACATCGTCATCTCATCACTCTTAGGTATGGTCCCTACCAATGATAATACTTGGTTAATTGTTAGTGGTGCCTCCAAGCACATGACCAGTTTTAGAGATCACCTAAAAAAAATTGTTGAGAAAGAGACACATCTACATGTTGTCCTTGGAGATGATGCTAGATATAATGTGAAAGGGGTTGGAAATTCTACCTTCCAACTAGATTCAGATATGCATATTCAACTAAGAGAAGTATTATATGTATCTAGAATGAATAGGAACCTTGTCTCCATTTCTGCCTTGGAAGACAAAGGCTACAAGGTTACCTTCTCAGAAGGAAGAGTTCTTGCATGGAAGAAAGACTCACATATAATTTTTTCCAAGGTAATTGGTGTCCGAGAAAACAACTTGTACAGACTAACCATCAAACCAGTCCAGGCCCTGCTACATGAAACTATCAACTTGAGTGATCTATGGCATAGAAGACTTTCTCACATTCATTATAGAGCTCTCCCAGCTCTAGGGAAAATGGTAACAGGTCTTCCATATATACAGATTTAGCATAAAGGTGTTTGCAAAGGTTGTGCTCTTGGAAAGAATGTTAAAAGATCCTTCTTGAGAAATGACAATAGATCCAAACAAATCTTAGACTTGATACATTCAGATGTGTGTGGGCTAATGAATGTTGCATCTATAAATGGGTACTTTTACTATGTACTCTTCATATATGATCACTCTCGGAAAATTTGGATTTACTTCCTGAAGAACAAGGATGGAGTCCTTGCAAAATTTCAAGAATTAAAAGCTTAGGTTGAGAACCTGACCAGAAGAAAGATCAAGATACAAAGATCAGATAATGGAGGAGAATACACCTCCAAAGATTTCAATAATTTTTGTATTGAAGCAGGGATCAAGAGGGAGTTCACAGTCCATTACAACCCTCAGCAAAATTGGGTTGCAGAGAGGAAAAATAGAACTATCATCGAGGCAACTAAAGAAATGATACATGATTAGAGTCTACCTATGACTCTATAGGAAGAAGCATGCATGCCAATAGTGTATGTTCAAAACGAGATTCCTCATCAGATCTTGAAGAACATTACTCCAGAAGAAGCGTTCACGGAGTAAAGCCTGAGATTGGACACTTCAGAATATTTGGTTGTCCAGTATATTTTCCTGTACCCAAAGAAAAGAGATCCAAGCTAGACCCTTCAAGGAGAAAGGGCGCATTTGTAGGATACAATGAATCCTCAAAGGCATATCGAATCTACATTCCTGGTCAAAGACAGATTCAAATAAGAAGAGATGTTACTTTTGAAGAAGAGATAGCCTTCCAAAGATCCAAAGAATCTCAGATGGAAATTGATAGTGAGACAATGCCTTCTCCCCCTTCAATAGTTTAGAGGGAAACATACATTATTCCAGTTGATCCAGTTGATCCATTTTTTCCAGCCGATCCAGTTGCTCCAATTGACATGCCTAGATATATTATAGTTGGACATAAAAGGCCTGCTTGGGCACAAAAAACTCTACAGGAAGCAGAGGGACATAAATACCCTCAAGGGACAACCAGAGAGAGAAAGAGACCAAAGAGATTCTGAAGATACCTTTAGGCTTTCAGCCATGAGCCATATCAATGACTCCGAGCCTTCTTGTCATGCAAAAGCTTCAGGTGAACAAGTATGGAAAGATGCCATGACAGAAGAATATTGGTCTATATTGAAAAATGATGTATGGGATATTGTTCCACGACCAGAAGGAAAGTTTGTAGTGACTTCCAAATGGATTTATAAAATCAAGAATGCAGTTGATGGAAGCATTGAGAAATACAAAGTGAGATTTGTAGCTAGAGGGTTCTTGCAATAGAGGATATGACAGACTGAAAATCCATGCCTACACTAATGGTGATGGATTTGAAGAATATGAGTGATGTTAATTCAAGAGAGATTGATCCACAGTTGTACAGACAATTGATTGGATCACTGATGTATCTGGGTAACACTAGACCAGATATATGCTATGCAGTGAATGTTCTTAGACAATTCATGAGCCAACCAAGACAGACTCACTGGATAGTAGCAAAACATGTATTGAGATACCTACAAGGCACAATTGGTTATGGCCTAAGATATGCCTCCAGTGTAGACTTGATCCTATAGGGATATGCCAATGCAGATTGGGCAGGGAGCGCAGTGGACCAAAAGAGAACCTCTGACTATTGCTTTACTTTAGGGTATGCCATGGTTTTCTAGTGTAGTAGGAAACGGAGCTCTATGGAACTGAGTACCGTAGAAGAAGAATACATTACATTAAGTGTGGAAATCCATGAAGCAATGTGGCTTCGCAAAATTCTGACTGATTTATTTGATCATGAGACGGATCCTACTACTATTCATTGTGATAACCAAAGTTGTGTGAAGCTCTATGAGAACCCCGTGTTTCATGATAGATAGAAACACATCGAGATAAAATATCACTATATCATAGACATGGTGTAGAGCAAGACAATACACTTGCAATACCTTCCTACCCATGAGAAGATCACAATTATCTTCACCAAAAAACTTGCCAAGACAAAGTTCGAGTACTTCCGTGAGAGACTTGGCATGGTGGAGAATTCATCCCTAGATGAGAGGGATTGTTAATTATTACAGCTGCATGAGACATCCTTCAGGACATAGACCTGAGAGAGCGCCCATGAGTTGGGTGTGCCCATGAGATGGGTGTGTGGTTCCTATATGAGATAGAACTAGAACATTATGTTGGCCTCCTTTGTGCAGAGAGTTGAGATGATACGTCGGATGATTATCCCATGTAACGTAGTGAGAAAGAATATCTATTGAGTTGGATGTGCATGTGGCTAAGCACAGGTGAACGTGTGGAAAATCCCATGAGTTGGGTGCA
Organism: Picea glauca; assembly: GCA_000966675.3. NCBI lineage: Eukaryota > Viridiplantae > Streptophyta > Pinopsida > Pinales > Pinaceae > Picea > Picea glauca. The sequence continues at coordinate 727,782 of JZKD02S2017728.1, read as the reverse complement.
TCATTCTAAGACAGAGATGAAGCGATGTATTAGCCTCCTCTGAGAAGAGAGATGAGATGATGTGATACTCTAGATGATTCTCCTTTGTAACGCAGTGAGAAAGAAGATATGTTGAGTTGGACATGCCTGTGGCTGAGCACAGGTGAACATGATCCTAGTGGTTGAGCACTAGTGAGTGTGGTTCTCCTGTGAGACACAGTGAGATAGAGAGGTGGACATCCATGTGGCTGAGAACAGATGGATGTGCCCCTAATGGCTGAGCACTAGTGGGTGTATGATATCCCTTTCTATATTGTTCAAGATTCAGACTTACCTATAACCTTATTTGTGATGTAAAGGGTACAAGTCAGCCCCACCATAAAGTGAAAGATAATTAATGTAAAAGATAATTAATATGGTAATTATTAATTATATTGTGAGTTATTGAGGTCGGCCTTGTTGTGCCAATAGACACCACTGTTGATAGGTTTATTCTAATATAAGTAAAGGTAAATTCCCCATTGAGAAATTATATCACGAGTGTGAGTTTGGAAATTTCAGCAAGTACTTACTTCTTGGGAAAAGTGACAACCTCTCTTGGGCGCTAAACTTCTAGGGTTTCTGAGCACCCTTTTGTGTGCTAGTCTTTTATAGTGGTGGAGTTATTTCTCTTGAAGAATATAGCAAAGGATTGGTTGGGTTTTCTTCCCTTGTTGAGAAGGGTTTCCCAGGATACTTCTTGTGTACTTGTGCATGGTGTTTCTTCTTGTGATCTTGGTTGTTGCAACAAATTGTCTATGGTTTAAGTAAAATGATAAAAATGGAATGAACTTCATGCTTAATCCTAGCTTATTGAAAAATCAACAATTGGGGGATTTGTTAACCCGAAGGGAATCACCTTGAATTCATAGTGACCTTCGTGTGTTTGAAAGGTAGTCTTTGGCACATCCTCTAATCTTACTTGGATCTGGTAGTACCCTAAACTTAAATCCAATTTTGAAAATTATTTTTCTCCATGGATTTCATCCAACAACTCATCTATGAAGGGTATGGGGAATTTTTTTTATATAGTTATTTTATTTAACCCTTGACAGTCTATACATAGTCTGAAAGATCCATCCTTTTTTCGAACCAAGATTATTGGGGTTGTGTATGTGCTTCTACTTTTTGTAATAACCCCACATTTCAATAGGTCTTGAATTAGCCCCTCTATCTCTGTTTTATGTTGGTGAGGGTATCGGTAGGGTTTGATATTGATTGGTGTTGAATATGGTTTAACTCAATTATATGCTCTATGTTTCTTTCAAGTGGAAGATTCATCGATAAGTCTTGGAATACCTTGTATTATGTTTGGATTAATGCTTGAATCTCTTGGTGTTGATATTTGACCATTTCTACTGCTAATATCTCCATTTGATGACACTGTTCCACATAAGTTGGTGCTCCTTTTCGAATTATTTTCTCCACTTGTCGTGAAGATATAATTTGGGTGGGAGGTGGTTGGAATCCATATAATTTATATCTTCTTCCTTCCCATTTGAATCTTATAAATTGTTTATGGTGATTTGCAGAATAGGTCCCCAATGTTTGCGACCATTGAATTCCCATGACAATGTCTGCTCCCTCCAAGGGCATTGTGTAAAATCTAGATTCCAATTCATAGTATTCTATTTGAAGCTTGACCTTGTGACATTTTCCCACTCCATCAATTTTTTTTCCATCTTCCACCATTACTCTTATATCTGCAGATGGATACACAAATAGGTTCAATCTATTTGCAACATTTATTTCTATAAAATTATGGGTGCTCCCTGTATCTACTAAAATGGTGTCATTCTCCTTTTTTACGTGCCCCTTTAGTTTTAATGTTTGTGGTTGAGTTATTCTTGTTATTGTTGCCAAATATATCTTGGGCATGACCTATTTTGGTTATGTATTGGGGGCATCACTTTCTTCTTTACTTTCGTTATCTAGGTCACTGCCAAATTTGTCTGATTCTTTCTCTACTTCACAAGTATACAATTTTTTATTGTTGCATTTGTGCCCAGGTGACCATTTGTCTCCATAATATCGACATTTGTTTTCCCATTTCTCATTTGGGTCTTGATACCTGCCTTCACCTTCCCTCAAATGAGGTGGTACATACTTGTTAGACCTGTCTGCAGAGTATTTATTTGTTCTATCATCTAAATATTTATTTAACTTTTCTGTACTTGTGAATGATGGCTTATTGAACATGTTTTTTTGTTCAATTATCTTTGTTGTGTGTCTAGCATCCTCGATAGTTTTAAGATTCCATAGTTTAATTTCAATATGGATGTAGTCCTTCAACCCACAAATACACATTTTTAACAATTTTTCCTTCATGAATCCACTTTGCCTTGTTTCCAACACCTCTCATTCGTGTGTATAGACATTTATGCTTCCCTTTTGCTTAAGATGCATGAACTTGTTATATAGGTCATCATCCTCTTCGTCATGGAATATTTTTAGTAGGGTAGATCTGAAGTTTTTCCAGTGGAAGGAATGAGCATCACATTTTTAGGACCACCATAGGTACCAATCATAAGCCTCTCCTGTAACATCCCCACTATAATCCCCAGTTTAATTAAAATTTGTGTAGATATAATGTGTGGCTACAACCAAAGCGATGTAATATTTGAATTGTATTTCTGTGTTTTATTAATAAATGTGATTCCAACTGCTAAGGGGACATATACAAGAGATGGGGGTTGAATTAATCCACAATAGGGAAGCGTGTATAAGATAATGGCCAAGAGGGGTCCAAGGGGGGAAATACCCATGTATATTAATTTAATCCATTTTCCTAAATTTGATAATTGTGTATGAACCTTCCCATTTCTGATTGAGTGTTCCCAAAGCCAATCATTGAATACATGTAACAGGGTGGGTGTGAGTGGTCACATCCCAAAGTTATTGGGCACATGGGGGTTGAGTACGATCACCTTGGGGAAGAGTGTGAGTCAATAAAGGCAAGCCAAAGAGAGGAAATTTATATGGGTTGGGACAACAATTTTTAGGAAGTCAAGTTTTATACATGAGAAGTAAGTAGAGAGAAAGAAACAGATCTTGAAGTTGATGCAACCATGGAGGGATAATTCTAGAGCATGCTAGAGCATATTTGGAGTGAATTGGAGTTGGAAAAATGAAGATCCATGTTTTCAGGTCTGAAGAGTGAACTCTTGTGTGAGATGCACTAAAACAACAAGTGTTTGTTGTTGGTGTTGACAGTTTTCCTAGAAACAAATTCCCTCGAGTTCCCAACTGAGAGATTCCTAGCTACATGTGCCAGAGAGGCCCTGATAAACGAATGGGATGCCCGAGGGACCGAGATCAATAAAGGTGTACATTCCTTGGGTTGGACAGGTCAAGAGGAAGAGATCTAGTGGAAAAATGAGATAAATGTAGGAGAATATCAGTTGGGTTGAGAGTTTTATGAGATGTGAGTGGATTGTGAGAGACCACCCTCTTTTGTAGATTGTTAGCCTCATCTCGGGGGTGACTGGCTGTTGAGATTTGGAACATTCAGTCTATGGTTGGGTTGAAATTCCATCCCAAGCAGTTAGTTGCACAACTCTTGTTTAAAGATAAGTGTTTTATCTTGTTGTTGAGTTATTTACATGTGTTATTGTTGTGCATGAACTCTGTGTAAATGAGAACGATTTATATGTTGTTGTAGTGAGTTGTTTAGCTGCATTTCATGTTGATTATTAGCATGTTGTAGATGCATCTATTTTCTGGTTATAGGTAGTAGATAAATCTGTTTTAATTCGTAGTTGTAAGCTACATGAAATCTGTTAACTGTGAATGAATTAAATTAGTTCGCAAAAAATTATCTTTTTATGTTTATTTTTCACCTTAATGTCCCTTGGTTGGACTGGGGGACATTAAATTATGGTATCAGAGATTTTGGTTCAAACATCAGGCTTGTATGGACCAATATGGCTGCAAATTCATGAAATTTGGCGTTGCAGACTTTGTCTGTGACAGGTTTGGGGAAAAATGGAGATTTTAGAGAGAAATCCCCAATTCTGTGAATCAAATATGAGTTTTAATGACTTCAGATAGTTTGAGATGGTTAATGGAAAATATTGGTGAAGTTGCAGATCGAAATCTGACATGGAATGGTCGAAATTTGAGTTTTAATGGCCGCATGTAGAGTTACAGGCAATTTGTAGAAATCAACGGTTGAGATCGTGTTTGATCTCATGAATGACGGTCGAGATTCACTGTGATAAATTTAAAAAATTATAAGGATTCAACCATTTAAAAGGTTGATGGGATCAACGACCAGGATTAAATCTAGGGTTATGAAAGGGAGCAATTCAACGGTCCAGATCAATCAGAGAAAAGTCAAAAATTTTCTAAGTGTTAAAGTTCACCAAGAGAAATCATTGACAATCGATGGACGGATTGGCCGAAATGTCAAAGATTGTGGTTCGACCATAAGACATCTATAACCATCGATGGCCAATGGTAGGGGGTTGGTTGAATCTACTGAATTGTTTTCAATCGTTGATGGTCGATGGGTCGATATTCGGATGTCAACTGATTATGTGAAGTGTCTCAAATAAGAAACAAAAGTTGTCAATGGTCAAAGATCGGTCGAATTTGGTAGAGTGTTCGAACCAAGAAAGATAAGTCATCAAGGGACGATTCATAGATGGTTTGGTGTCGGCCGAAGTCGATGAGGTATCTATGTTGTCCAAGAAAATCATTCAATGGTCGATGGGGGAAAGAGGATGATGACATCATCATCAACGTGTCATGCCACATCAACATCCATGTGTCATGCCACATCACCCAAGTTGACACCTTAGTATGATGTGTCATACGATGTCAGCAACTACCACGTCACCCAACAAAAGTGATCGATGGTCAAGTCGAATGATTTGGGAGAGAGTTTGATAGTCATTGGGGATCGTCGATCACCAATGGGCCAGTGGTCGGGCATTGACAGCTTTAAAGGAGAGTTTTTCATTCACCATCAAATATCGTCGATGACCGATTTAAGATTTGTTTGAAAATCTGTTGTTGGGGAATTGGACTGACAATCGACGGTTGGATCGGTAGTTTTGGAAAAATGTTTTGCGTATCCAAAGGATGATACTAATCATCGATGGCCAACAAGGTTAGATCAATGGTTGTTGTGTATCATTATTTGAGATCAGTGATTAAGATTTAAAGAACTGTTCCAGTAATAAAACAATGAATTTTGTGTAAAATTTTCATATTTTTGAAGGTCATTAACTTGCAGGGCATTTTTTAGGCCCTAAACGACATTTTTAGCAAGTCAAAACCCACAAGAACAGAGTGTACCAAGACACACTTTGTCTCTGTCGCTCAAATAAAAGAAATCAAAGAGAGATATCTAATGAGTTAAACGGTTTGCGAAATAGAGCTTATATGAGAAAGTTACAACCAAAACAATGATGGTAAAATTTTGGCACCAATATTAATTCCAAAGGGCATAACTCTATGCTCAGAAGTTCGTTTGGGGAAAAGGAATAGTCGATGGAAAAATTATAACCTATAGAAGCTATTGGTGGAGTCATATTTTGGTTATGGGTACCTGAAAATGTGCAAGAAAAGAAATAAGACACATGTAGCATACATGCGTAAATTGAGTAAAATAGCCTAAACTTCTCTAGACCATAACTTTCAGCTTGGACATCGAATTTGAGAAAAAAAATAGTTGTTGGGAATGTATTGAGGAGTAAAATAGATTTCTTGAAAATTAATAAATAGATTTCTATAGCAGTAAAAAGAGTGGAATTGCAGCATGTAGTTGTTGTAACTTTTCACATAGAAATCAGATTGAGGCATGAGTCCAATCGTTGGGAAGATGTTTATGGGAGGAATGCATCAAGAAAATCAAAATTTGAATTGGTGAAATGTGTCCTGTTACCTCCAACCTAAGGGTAACTAAGGATATTATCTCTCAAGTCCCACAGGTTGTAGACATGGAGTGTCGAGAGCCAGATGGACAAAGCATAGCCCTGGAGGGGCCCTTCTTTTCATTGGTCCATCCTACACATCGCCAATAGTAGAATCCACCACACTGAACTGGTTCCTACAAGGTAGTGGGTCTTTCTCCATGAGGTAACAATTCTGGGTATCATGGTACATATCACTATGATATTTAAATCATTTGAACATGTTTCAAAGGATCTTTCTTTATTTTCAAAACATTTTCTTGGAATTTATTCTCTTTGCCTTATTTAAACCTGAGAGGGGTGTCATTGTGTCCTAGTAAGTTGGTTACCCTCGGGAATAGGTTTATACCAGGTGGTTCCTTGAAAATCCATCGTCTTCTCCCTACCATACTTGTCACTTTCCATACCTTTTTCCCCTCCATCTCCTCGGACTTTTGGGATCTTCGGGTGTATTGACCCAAGAAGGGATTGTACCTTACCTCATGGGAAGAAAGGGTTGAAGTTCCAGAGGGTAAAAGTAGCTGGAAAAGCTAAAATCCAATCATAAAACCTTTGAGATGCTTCACCTAGGGATCTCCGAGAAAGCAATGAAATGCTTCTCTATAATAATAGAGGACCCACAAAATGAATGATAATGAATACTCAAGGTGTTAGTTAGGGATAGGAGGTCTCATCACGAGCTGAACTATCATTATCATAAGTATTTAGCAGTATGAAATTACCATCATCTGGTCACCAAGCAAAGGTAGTGGCTCTCAGTTACATGACTGAGGGAAAGGGGGTCTCATCATGAGCCAAAATTCTCATTTCCGTGAGGTATTTGTGAATGAAACTGATGTATCTGGACACCAAGCTAGGAAAATGGCCTTCAATTAATTCCTTGAAACATGAAATAAACATGAAAGAAAAATCTAAGAAGAAGAAAGGAAAAAAAATGGGCTTGGAAAAAATTGCATTGAGGACAAGGTGCAGCTCACCCTCCATAAAGGCACCCATAGGTACCCTTGTATGTTATGAATCCCATGCCCAAAAGTTTACCCCACACGATATCACATACACACATGACTAGGATAGATTCCACTTGGGAAACACCCTAGACCTGGGAGTCATTAACCCAATAAGGCATCTTGAGACCCTTCCCAAACCTAAATTTGGCAAGTTGTATAACGTCCTTGAGCATTTTTTTAGTTTAGGGGGGGTTTGATGCACATGTTCGGGTGCTTTGATATTAGATGTGATTTACTTTCTATGATACTTGTGACTAATGGACCCCTAGAGAGTGTACCTGTTGTCTTTGCAGGACTTTTCCCAGTGGATAGGTATTCATGAGGAGATGATCAGTTTGGACCTTTGTGAGGGATTGAAGCCCACGTATGGATGCAGAGACCCCATGCTTAGGGAAATACAGTGATGGAAAACTTGCATGATGAAGGAAGTGGTCATTTCCTTTGGAGTAACTTTAGCAGACCTAGATGAAGGGTTCCCAGCTCCTCCCACCTAGAAGTTATCCCTTGGAGGCCTTAGACATCACCCTAGTAACCCTAGATGTCACCCAGGGATAGGGTTTGATATTTCAAGGACATTGATGAGGTTTTGGCATGTGTGGGCATAAATTAGGGCCTTTGGAGGCCTAGAGTTGCATATTACTTGCCAAACATCCCACCTATGGGGCTCAATGTCACCCTAGAGGAGAATGACATCATCCTTAATGTAATTTTGTGTAAATTTATTTTTTGAAGTAAATGTTCAAGGTCGGCCCTGATTTTTTGACCTAAAGTAATTAAAGGTCAAATTTGGTATAAATAAACAAAATTTGACATTCATTTTGATGATAACTCTCATTGTGGGAGACAAGAGGATTGGAATTTTCACCCTCTAGAGGATTACTTGGCTGATTTAATGAGGTGCATCTCTCTTGGAGACTTGTTTTGACAACTTGGATCAATTTTATGAAGTGTTATGGAAATCTAGTGTTGGTTTGCATGATTATTATTGGTGCAAGTAAGTAAATTTTACTTTTTTCATTTATTTGAATGGTTAATGTATGGTTTACTTGCTCAAATGAGATTATGAAATTGCATGCCTAATTAATGCTAGAAGTAAAGAACTTAAGGTGTTATTTCTTTTCTTTTTCATTTGCCAAGTTTTACTAAATTGATCTACAAATTTGTCAAACCTCTAAAACCCTAAAGTGATAGCACTTTGGAGGTATTGATCAAGTTGTTGTTGCATAATAATTTAATCTAAATAAGCCTAATAAAGAAGGAGGCGCAAATGGCCTAGAAGAGCCTACACCCTATCCATGTTTCTTCTCAAGGATTAGAACCTAGGAGGACTAAAGGTATTACTCCTCCTAACCCTATTTTCCCTTCTTAGGTCTGCATTATCATTATGTTATCAGTCCTAAAGAGATTTTCCATCCTTGACTCTATTACCCTCTTGAAGGCATTAGTTTCCAAATCCCATCTCCTTGACAAAACTATCAACCTTGAAACTTGAACTTCCACTTGTTATCTTGCTAACCTAACCTACCAACCTAGCCTAGAACTACTAACTTTTAAACTGTTGTTGTTGTAATCACTGCCACAACCATCCTAAAGCAACAAATTGTTTGTGTAATCTACATTAAATGCTATCTAAACACTTCTAAAGTTGCTTATGACATTTGATTATCATTCTTCCTAGTAAATGATATATTTTCATTGTCTTTTCAAGCAATTTTGAGGAATATTTCTTACAATTGTTACAAAATACCTCTTGTTGTTGTAAACTTTCATTTTGCTGCAATTTTATATCAGCTAGCATATATTTCATTGGTTTATTGTCTTTTCGAAGCATTAATATCATTTTTAGTACTTAAAACTACTATATATATTTTCTATATTGTTATCTTGTTAAGGGAAGGTACATTTCACTTCTGCATTTGCTTCATTTTTTAAGACATAAACCCAACAATACCACTTGACTTGAGTGACCAGTGAGAGGGGGGGGAAATATTTACATCTTTGTTTCGTTTCACCTTCCCCTTAGGTCACTAGGGACGTCTCCTTGGGGTAATTTTATCTTAATCCTAAACAGAAAGGGGTTTCCTATTAAGGTGACAGTGATAGGTCACCCCCTTGTTACGCTAATCTAGATTTACTTGCCTTAGGATTTGGGAAAGTACTAATTGTGCGATAACATGTCCTTCATAAATTGATGAATAAATAACCTATATTCTATATGATGAAATTTTTTATGCTATGCATATTTCTAACGATAATTATTACATGCACCTTTCTTGCAAAATTAAAGGTACGGAAAGAAACTTTAGTTCTTATATGAGGATTGGAGGCATGCAATATGCTCAAGTATCTTACAGCCATGAGGAAAAGATCATAGGTCTGCATTTCAGCATGGGGAAAGTTGAGACAAATTCAAATGGAAGAATATATAGGTAAGAGCTTGTCACTATGAGAAGTCTACGTAGGGAAGTGTAGAGCTACAGAGATGATAATGAAAGGATTATGAAAGCCCGAGAAGAGATACTTCAGAGCTTGAATATGTTGCATAAGAAAGTTAACAAATATTATGGAACCAAGCAAGCAACTAGTGCTAGACAAGTATTAGCATCTAGATCCCATAGAAAAAGGGATGATCATGGAAATGATA
>JZKD02S2017728.1:702807-715975 GCA_000966675.3 Picea glauca | reverse complement strand
TTGGTTGGAAAAACATCATGTTGTCCTAGACTTTTACAACAATACCATTACATGTCTTAATGAGGAAGGGAAGCAAGAAAAAATTCAAGGCATTCCAATAGTTGTAGTTGTTAGAGAAATTGCAACTATGTAGTTGAAGAAGATCTTCAGGAAGGGATGTCAGATGTTTCCAGCCCATGTAGAGGAGGAAACCAAATAAAAAGTGGCAAGCATTGAATACCATCCAATTTTGAGGGATTTTGAAGATGTTTTTAGAGAAATTCCAGGATTGCCACAAAAGAGAGACATTGATTTCTCTATTTATTTGGTGCCAGGAGTTGCCCCAATGTCTAAGACACCTTAAAAAATGGGCACACCAGAATTGAAGGAGTTGTGGATTCAGCTTGAACAAATTTTGAAGAAGGGGTATATACGACCATGCCTTGGAGATCCCCATTAATTTTTTTGAAGAAGAAGCATGGAACATTAAGGTTGTGTATTGATTTTGAGAATCTTAATAAGGTTACCATAAAGAATAAGTATCCCTTGCCAAGAATTGATGATTTGTTTGATCATCTGAAAGGTGTGAGAATATTTTCAAAGATTGACTTGAGATCAGACTATCATCAAGTAAGGATAAAGGAATAAGACATCAACAAGACATCATTCAGAACAAGATATGGGCATTATGAATTCACCGTGGGGCCATTTGGACTATCAAATTCCCCATCATCCTTTATGTGTTTGATGAATGGAGTGTTCAAGGAGTACCTGGACAAGTTTGTAATTGTGTTCCTTGATCATGGTGGTGCTGGAAAAATTGACTAAAACAACACATTTTATTCTAGTAAAGACTACCCACAAGCCAACAAATATTGTAGAAATTTATATGGAGTTGCTAGGTCACATGGAGTGCCTAAGGAAATAGTTTCAGATAGATATCCAAAGTTTACTTCCAATTTTTGGAAGGGTTTGTTCAAGGGATTTGGAACAAATTTAAACATTAGTACAACATATCATCCAAAGTCAGATGGGAAAACAAAAAGAACTAACAGGATAATTGAGGACATGCTTAGAATGTATGTTATGGATCATCCATCAAAGTGGGAAGATTATATTCATTTAGTTGAATTTTCCTACAAAAATGGGTATCAGGACTCATTGAAAATGAGTCTGTTTGAAGCATTGTATGACAGAAAATATAACACACCAGTGAGTTGGGATGATCCATCAGACAGAGAAGTCATTGGACCATAATTGTTAAAGGAAATGGAAGAGCAGATGGAAAAGATAAAGAAGAATTTAAAAGCTACCCAAAATAGGAAGAAACGTTATGCAGACAAGAACGGATTTTTCAAATATTTTAAAGTTAGAGAACATGTGTTCTTAAAATAAAAGGCAAAGAGAAGTACTTCAATAAGATTAGGAAGTTCCCTAAAGTTGGCAGCAAGATATTGTGGAACTTTTGAAATATTAGAAAAGATAGGGCCAGTTGCATACATGTTAGCATTTTTTGCATCCATGAGAGTGCATAATGTATTTAATGTATCATTGTTAAAGAAATATGTGCCTAATCCTAACCACATAATTTATTGGAATGTGATCCAGGTGGAGCACGAAGGGGATTTCCAGGTGGAACCAATACGCATCCTGGAATGGAAATTCAAACTGCTCAGGAATAAATCCATAGGGCCGGTAAAGGTTCAATGGACCTGCTATAGTACTAAAGATGCTACATGGGAGCATGAAGAAAACATGAGTGTGAAATACCCACAAATGTTTTACAATTTTGAAGAAAACATAATTCAAGACTCCACTTGAGGAGCTAAAATTCAAGAACCACATCTCCAAGTCCTAACCAACTATGTTGGGGACCTTGATAAAAGAATGGATCATTCCTTGGGTTAGCCTTGATAAATGGATGGTACATCCCTTGGGTTATCCTTGATAAATGAATGGTGCATTCCTTGGGTCAGCAAGTTGAGAGGAACATGAGATTATGGTCGGAGCTTCTTTTGGAGTTGTTAAATTGTAGAATGTTTATTTCTAATTATTTTGATGTAAATTTGTGTATATGTATATCAGCATAGAGTGCACCGAGGATGGCACCAAATTGTATGGGAGGGGGAATGTACCATCCCCACTACAATCCCCAATTTAATTAATGCTTATGTAGATATAATGTGTGGCTACAACTAAACTGATGTAATATGTGAATTGTATTTCCTTGTTTTTTTAATAAAATGTTATGCCAGCTGCTAAGGGGACATGGACAAGAGATGGGGGTTGAATTAATCCACAAGAGGGGGGAGTGTCTAAGATAATTTCCAAGAGGGTTCCAAGGGGGGAAATACCCATGTATATTAATTTAACTCATTTTCCTAAATTTGCTTAATTGTATATGAACCTTCTCATTTTTTTATTCAGTCTTTCCAAAGTCAATCATTGAATACATGTAAGAGGGTGGGTGTGAATGGTCACATCCCAAAGTTATTGGGAACATGGGGGTTGAGTACAGTCATCTTGGGGAAGAGTGTGAGTCAAGAAAGGAAAGCCAAAGAGAGGAAATATGTATGAGTAGGGACAACAGTTTTTAGGGAGTCAAGTTTTGTGCACGAGAAGAAAGTAGAGAGTAAGAAATAGAGCTTGAAGTTGATGAAACCATGGAGGGAAAATTCTAGAGCATGATGGAGTGTATTATAAGTGAATTGAAGCTAGAAAAATGAAGATCTAGGTTATCAGGCCTGAAGAGTGAACTCATGTGTGAGTTGCACTAAAACAACACATGTTTTCTATTGGTGATTATAGTTTTCCTACCAACAATTACCCTTGAGTTCCTAGCTGAGATATTCCTAGCTACATGTGTGAGAGATGCCCTGATAAATGAATGGGACACCCGAGGAACTGAGATTAGTGAAGGGGTAAATTCCTTGGGTTGGATAGGTCAAGAGGAAGAGAGCCAATGGAAAATTCGGATAGTTGTAGGAGAATATCAGTTGGGTTAAGAGTTTTATGAGTTGTGAGTGGACTATGAGAGACCACCCTCTTTTGTGGATTTCTATCCTTAGTTTGAGGGTGACTAGCTATTGATATTTGGAACAGTCAGTCTATGGTTGGGTGGAACGTCCGTCCCAAGCAGGGTTTCACAACTCTTGTTTAAAAATAAGTGTTTTATCTTGTTGTTGAGCTATTTACATGTGGTATTGTTGTGCATGAACTCTGTGTAAATGAGAATGATTTATATGTTGTCGTAATGAGTTGTTTAGTTGCATTTCATGTTGATTATTATCATGTTTTAGATGCATTTATTTTATGGTTATAGGCAGTAGTAAATCTATTCTAATTCGTAGTTGTAAGCTACATGAAATGTGTTAACTGTAAATGAATTAAATTAGTTAGCAGAAAATTTGTTTTTATGTTTATTATGCACCGTAATGTCCCTTGGTTGGATCGGGGGACATTATATCTCCTTCTAAACTATTGGAGGTTGTCATTAATTTTTCTTGTTCGTCTAACGGGGGGTTTAATTCGAAAATTCCATCCATTTTGTTGATCCAGACAACAACTCCTCTATGGTCCTTGCCGTCATATTTTGGTAACTCCTTTTTAAAGTTTTGGTAATCTCTATCTTGAAATTTGTTTCTTGAAAACATTATCTCTGGTATTTCATGGTGTCCTTGATCCTCTAATTTTTGTGATCCTGGACTTTCTGGTGGACATCAAAAGGCTAAGGGTTCTACATATAATGTGTCCATTCATTTGGTTAATTGATCAATTATCGCAATATGTTCATTAAACATCCTTGTATTTTCATCCTTGTTGTTACTTGATGCAGGAGCATCTTTCCGACTCGACAAATGTGTTAACAAATCAACACGTCAACACGCATTTGGAGATAGGGAGAGGCATCGACCCTCTCATTTTCAAAATTTGAATTATAAAATTAAGTAAATTTATGTGTAAGAGTGATAAAATGCCAAAGCCATGCCCTTAGACAGGTGTGGATCGGTTCATTTAAATGACCGATTGTAAGCAGGTCCAGATCCGTGTTGGGTCTGGATCTCTGTTTGATGTAATGAGTCATAGGTTAAGGTGTCTTAACAAAACAGTGATAGCACTAAGGTGGTGGAGAGGATAAGCTCAGTAGAGCCTCTTTTGTAAAAACAGAGAGAGATATTTGTAGCTATATTTTTTAGATGAGATTAGATTAGAGAAGAGATAGGAGGTAGAGAGGAGCCGAGACTTTGTTACAGTTAGAGCTTTTGTACACAGTTGTAAACATACATTTATATTAATACAAGAGAAAGCAGATTTTCCTAAATATGAGTTGTCTGCGTATGTTTATGTGTTTATGCATTCAAATGATATATGTGCATGTTCATGAGTTTATGATGTAGATGTATGTGTTTGATTTCATCTGCAGGGAGAGACAGAACAGAGGAATCATAAATTCAAGGGAGGATCCTCAGAGTTACTGAACACTCTGAAGGAGAGACTGTGCAAAGGAAGGCACAAAAGAAAACATAATTGTTGAGGATTTTGTAGAGCTCTGCCAAGAGGGTAGTGAGCAGATACAACCGTGATCAAAGAGGACTTTGTTTCAAGTTCTGCAATAAGAAGAAGTGTATGAGGATAAAACATTTACAGATTTGTTGAATGCTCTGGAGGAAGACCTGTGCAAGGGGTGCACTAGGCCAACACTAGGATGAAGTGTTGAAAGACAACCATCTAAAGGTTAGTCAAGCGCAGGGAGTGAGCGCAGAGAGAACTTGTGTCAAGTTTTTAAGCCCAAAAGGTTGAGCGTCGAATGTTCCAGGCGAGCACCAAGAATTCCTTTGAAATACGTAGAAGGGCCAAGGTCAAATTTCATTGACGAAATCTCAGGAGGGACAGTTCTTTCAGAAACGCAGATGAGACCCAAAGTTACAGGGCTCGCAAGAAAAATTTTGAAGGTCGTAGCCTTTGAAACGCTTGAAATATTCCAAGTCCAGGAAGAAAGTGAAACCAAAGCTCAGGAGGAGTAGTGGTTCTAATATTCGAGAGGAAACACTTAGAAAATTTTCTAAGTCTTGAAGAGTTGGAGCATTGAAAGGTGGAGCACAAAGATTCGAAGCAACCGAAGGAAGATCAAGGGTTAAAATCCATCTAGGTGGAGCCAAACCATTTCAAACTGTTAGATCTAGAAGGGTATGTATCGTTGGGTCGTGAAATCCAGAGGAAGGAAAAGGTGAAAGGTTGAAACATCCAAAGCCCGAATAGCCGAAGAGCCGAGAGCCATTGATCTGCAAGGGAACACTTGTCAACAGATCATGAGCTTCAAGTAAAGTGTATCGGGGTTTCATTTGAGACCTGAGATTGTCGAACCTCAAAGATCGGAAGTAAATCTGGACCGCTGGATCTAGAGAAGACGTGGCGTGAATCCATGGACTCCGGATAAAGTCCCAAAGTTATTCGTAGCCGTAAAATCTAATAGAGATGTGGCATAGATCCATGCACTCCGGGTAAATACCCGAAGTAATCCTTGATTTTCAAATCAACAAGATACATGTCAGTGGATTATAGCCTTCGAATAAAAAGGCATTGGGAAGAAGGGTGAAGTTTGAGATTTGAGGTCTCAGAAGTCCGAAGACCTGGAGGAGATTTCGACCGTTCATCGAGAAGAGGGTTGCAGGACCGTTGGTCTGAGTTAAAGGGTCAAACACCCAAAAAAAAGGCAATACCATTGATTGGAGGACAGGTGTCCACAGATCGTCAACTCCGAAATATTGACATACGGAGGAAAGCAAGGTTTGATATTTCAAAAGTCCTAAGTCTGGAATTGCGAAGGAGATCACAGTCGTTGATTTAAGAGGGATGGATCTGGTCCATAGATTTGAAAGGCGCAGATCTGAATCATCATTTCATACAGTACTGTCAAGATCGGGAGATCGATGGTCCCGTAACATTGTGGGGACAGGAAGTGCACAGACTTTAAAAAATTTAGGGCAAGCCGCAATCCATACCATAGTTTCACAAAGAGGACACGTGGAGGTTCGAGGAGAATTGCAGATCGAAAAGATGTTTGATCCCAAACCTCTATTGGTCGTGCCCACAATCGTATGGTCACGAGAGGCCACCGCCCAAGGTCATATCAATAGGGGGATTATCAGAAAAAGAGATAACGCTCAGTACTTTGATATTTCATAGAAGAGTGAAAGGGAAGGTCACGGGTGTTATCAGACCTGCACCAAGGCATCGAAAGGGCCTATGTTTAGATATAGAAGGGAACCATTAAGGTTCCAGAGAGTCACTTGACTCAAGAATCAGAGATCCTAGACTGAGAGGTCACGTAGCCCTTTGGGGAGAAGGGGGGGCCTGCACCATTACCCCTCATTCTTAAATAAATATTCCATCGCTCCTCCAACATGTTTATTAATGTGTCAATTATGTCTTGTTTTTGTAATAATTTATTGATTTTTTCCAATAGTTCATTTTTCCCTTCATTGAATTCCTCCTAATTTTTTTCGAATTTATAGAGACGATATTTAATATTGTTTATTTCTCTTTTACGGTTAATTTCTTATTTTGTTTCCTCGTTCTTTTTCCGGCTTCCTTCCATATTTTATTTTTTTTAATTTAATTCTCCAAGAAAAATAAAATTAATGATAAGTCTTATATAAGGTGTTTTGTTTTATAATATAAGTTACTTTATAATAAAGTGAATTTATTAAAACAAGTAACCTTATTAAAATAAAGTGACTTATTAAGATATGATATCACCTCTTTTCCTCGATGCATTCTACATATCACCAACAATAGTGTCCACCACACTAGCATGGTCCCAAAAGACAGTGGGTTTTTCTCAGGTAATGAGTCCAAGTTTCATGGTATGTATCACTCCAATATTTGAATCACTTGACTATGTTGCAATGAATCTTTCTTGATTTTAAAAAATTTTCTTGGAATTTGTGCTCCTTGTCTTGTTTAAACCTGGGGAGAGTGGCATGGTGCCCTACTAAGTTTGTTTCTCTTAGGAATAGGTTTCAACTATATGGTTCCTTGAACATTCATTGTTTGTCCCTCACTATACTTGTCACTTTACATGCTCTATCATTTTCACCTCCTCACCTTTTTTGACTTTCGGGTGCACTAACCCAAGAAGGGATTGTACCTTACCTCATGGGAAGAAGGGGATAAAGGACCTGAGGGTAAAAGAAGTAGGGAAAAGAAAAAATCGTATCATTCACCTTTGAGACGCTTTGTCCAAGGATCCCAAAGAAAGCAGTGAAACGCTTCTCCACAATAAACAGGGAACCTGTAAAAATAATCACTAAGGGTGTTAGTTGGGGGATAGGAGGTCTCATCACGAACCAGCCTATCATGATCATGGGTTCTTAGCAGTATGAAATTACCATCATTTGGTCACCAAACTAGGGTAGTGGTTCTTAGTTGCATGACTGGGGGAAAGGGGGTGTCATCATGAGCCATCCTTCTCATTTCCACAAAGTATTTGTGAATGGCATTGTCATACCTGGACACCAAGCCATGAGAGTGGCCTCCACCTAGTTCCTTGAAACATAAAATAATAAAAAAGAAAAAGATTAAGAAAATGGAAATACGTGGGCTTGGAAAGATTTGCATCATGGACAAAGGACTTCTCACCCTATACAAGGGAACCATAGGTAAGACAATGTAAACCCCTATATGGCATGGATGTCATGCCCAAGAGTTTACCCCACATCATATCACATGCACACATGACTAGGATTTGTTCCACCAAGGAAACACCCTAAACCTAGGGGTTATTTACCCAATAGGACATCTTGAGACCCTTTACAAACCTAAATTTGGCAAGTTTTATAATTTCTTTGAGCATTTGTTTGGGTTAGGGTGGTTTGATGCACATGTTAGAGAGATTTGGTTATTAGATGTGATTTACTTGTCATGATACTTGTGACTTATGAACCCCTGGAGGGCATACCTGTTGTCTTTTCAAGGCTTTACCCGATGGACATGTACTCATGAGGAGATGACCAGTTCATACCTTCATGAGGGCCTAAATCCCATGGATGAACGCTAAAACCCCAAGCCTAGGGCATGGCATGGGTGACTGACTTTCACATTGAAGAAGGAAGTTGTTTCCCTTGGAGGCACTATGCCAGGCCTAGACAGACGAGTTCCACCTCTCTTCACTTGGATGATGGCCTTGGGAGGCCTAGAGACCAACCACCTAGCCCATGAAGTCATCATTTGGGGGCTAGGTTTCCATGGAGATGATGTTCTAGTGAAAGAAGGGTGCTTGGCACAACGTTTGGTGGTTGATGGTAATTATCAATCCTCCAAATCCCTAAAGTGTTAGAACTTTGGAGGTATTGATTAATTTTGGTTGCTTATAAATTTAATTATTTCAAAGAAGTCTAAGAAGAAGAAGCTTTTAGGACCTAGAATATCCTACACCCTAGTTAGCCCTCTTCTCAAAGCTTGCATCCCAGGAATACTTAAGGTGCTACTCTTCCTAGGACCATTCTCTCTTAGATTTAGCGATATCATTATTATTATCAGCCTCAAGTATAAAACACCACCTTTTGACTCCATTACTCCCCACAAGGAACTAATCCTCAAGCTCCATCTCCTTGAGAAATCAACCAAACCCCTACCTTAAAGCTTTCAACTCCTAGAAAACTAACTTTATCGTTGTTGTTATAATTGTTTTCTACAACCATAATAGAGAAGCAAATTTTCTACATATTCAATGCTTATTGCTAGCTAAGCACTTCAGATTTTGTTAATGACGAGATATTATCATTCTAAGTGATAAATGTTATATTTCCGTTGTCTTTAAAAGAATTTTTTGAGGAGTATTCTTGCAGTTGATACATATTTCTCATTGTTGTTGTAAAATTATTAATTTTTGCACTTGCATATCAACTAGCATATATTTCACTAGTTTACTGTCTTATTGAATCATTAATATCATAATTGTACTTATAACTACCACATTCTTTCAATTGTTGTCTTGTTAAGGGCAGGTACACCTTATTTATGCATTTTCTTCATCCCTTAAAGACATAAACCTTGTGACACTTTTTAACTTCAGTGACCAGTGAGAGGGGGGTAAATTATATATTTGCTTCATTCCACTAGCCCTTTAGGTCACTAGGGACATCTCCCTTGGGGTAGTCTTATCTTAATCCTAAACATAAAGGGGTTTCTTATTAACGTGACAGTGATAGTGTTGAAATTTAAATTTTCTAGTTACACAATTACAATTACTTAATCCAATAGCAATTGTAGTAGGATCATTGAAAGATAGACAATCACAGATACAATAGAACAAAAAGATTATCCTAGAAAACCCTCGTGGGGGAGAAAATCCAGCAATGAAAATCCTCAATATAGATTCCTTCAACCAATACAATGATGCACTATAGCTCCCCAAGAAATACCAAGACGAAAACACCAAAAGAACCAGTCTCCAAGACTTGTGCCATGGACCTTCTTATGTGCTCCAATATGCACAAGAGAAGTGTGTGAGTGTGTGTCTGAATGAGAGGAACCTATCCTCTATTTATACACAACAAATTCTCATGAAGAGACATGACTCTTAACCTAACTAACCCATAATAAGTAAAATACCAATAATATAATATTTTTTGTTGAGCGACTTGTACAATATAATTATAATAACCTCTTAAAGGTTTGACTAAAACAAATATACAAGAGTATCTTTTGTAGTTACACCAAAAATATTAACACTCCCTCTTAACTAGGAAGGTATTATTTCCATACACAAACTTCAAGTCTGATACCACACGAGCTCACATGCATTGATTGTTGAACATGTGAATCTATACATCCTCAGATATCCATAGTGAAACATGACTTCACCCCATGCAACCAAGGTCTATGAGTATCTCTCAATAGCTACAACATGTCCCCATGACATCCACTCCCTGCAATGCATTAGTACCTGATCATGTGCACTCATGTCTCAGTGCCAACCCTTTTTCATACTAGATGAGACCCTCCAAACTCAATGCCAACCCTTTTTCATGATGGATGAGATTTTTCCATACTCAATGCTAGCCCTTTTTCATGTTGGATGAGTTCCACCTAACACTCCCTCTGAAGAGGGACCAAACCAAGCTTGTCCCTGAAGTACTCTAATTTCATCCTTGACAACGGCTTGGTGAACACATCAGCAATCTGATCCTCGGTAGTCATGAACTGGAGCCTCAATTCTCCCCTATGTACCATATCCCCATTATAGTATTATTTGATCTCAATATGCTTCGACTTGTCATGGAACACCAGGTTCTCTAAAAACTTCATGCAACTCTGGTTGTCACACCAAATGCAGGTCGCCTCCAATATGAGAAAAAATAACTTATGAATCCATACTTCTTCTCTGCTCGTTGCACATGTTGCCACATACTCAGCTTCATTCGTACTGAATGCCACACATGATTTCTTTCTATTGCTCCACGAGACCATACTAGAGCCAAGACTGAAAAAGTATCAGGAAGTTCCCTTCCGGTCAGGAATACTTCTAGCCCAATCTAAATCTGAGTATCCATACAATACAAACTCATGGTCAGATCTATACCAAATACCATGATCTAGAGTACCCTTATGGTACCTCAACACATGTTTTCCTACAACCAAGTGAACCTGTTTTGTATACTCCAAATGTTGACTCAGAGTGTTCACAACAAAACATATATTTGGTCTTGTATTCATCAAATACATCAATGAGCCCACTATCTACCTGTATAAGGTAGAATCCACAATCTATGAATTTGTATCCTGCAACAACTTAAGATTTGATACCATCGGGGTAACCATGGCCTTACATTCCAACATCTCGAACCTCTTCAATATTTCCACAACATACTTTCCTTGATTTAGGAAAATCCCATCTAATCTCGGCCAAACTTCTAGTCCCAAGAAGTAGTACATCATTCTTAAATCTTTCATCTCAAATTTTGCAGCCAATTTTCTCTTTCATTTAGTGATGATATTTTTCGCACCTGTTATAAACAGGTCATCTACATATAGCAATAGAATCACGGGTTCACCATACTCAACGTTAAAGTAAAGGTTAGGATCTGCACTGCTCTTGGGAAAACCCAAGCTCATCAAATAATTATCAATCCTACCATACCATGCTTTAGGTTCTTGCTTCAATCCATATAAATCCTTCTCTAATCTATACACATGAGTCTCCATGTCATGTGTCTCGAATCCAAGTGGTTTCTCCACATAAACTTCCTCTTTTATTTCACCATTCAAGAAGGTTGTCTTTACATCCATCTGGTGCACATTCCATTTCATCATAGTGGAAAATGAAACTATAGTCCTGATCGAGGTATATCTTGCTACGGGAGAAAATTTTCTTCATAGTCAATCCCTTCCTTCTGAGAGAAAACCCAGGCCACAAATCTTGCCTTAAATTTTTCAATATTTCCATCAGCTGCGTGTTTTGTCTTGTAGATCCATTTCTAACTCACCAAAGATTTTTCCTTTGGTCTGGGAACCACATCCCAGACATCATTCTTCATAATGGATTGGTATTCCTCTGCCATGGCATCTTTCCATACTTGATTTTCTGCAACCTCTTCATAAATGGAAGGTTTTGCATCCATTATGTCACACAAGCATGCCACATAGCTTCAATACAACTTCGACTTCTTACTTTCCCTGAAATATTTCTCTGGGGCACCAATTATTTATGCATATCTGATAATCTCTTATGCCCAAGTTGGTCTTCTCTTGCGAGAAGGTATCTCGGCTGGTTTTGGAGGTTCTACCATGTCATGATCGTCTGGAATGACTTCCTCTGGTTCAACTGCATCTAGAACTTTAGGAACTTCATTCTCTTCTTCATGTGCCTCTTTTGCACGGATCTATTTAGATTTATAGAAAGTTGCATTCTCATCGAAGGTTACATCTCGGTTGATCTCCACTTTCTGGTGACCGAGAATATATATCCTGTAAGCCTGCGATGTGTCATTGTAACCAAAAAATATTCCCTTCCATCTGGAAGGGTCCAACTTTGTCCTCTTTTCCTTGGGGACGTGAAAAAATACAGGGCAGCCAAATGTTCTGAAATGGCCAACTTTTGTCATCTCTCCTAAAAACATTTCCTCGGGTGTCTTGTTTTCAAGCACCTCGTGGAGACTTTTATTCTGCATGTACACTTTCATTTTCACTACTTTTTCCCACATATGCATAGGAATATATTGATCATGGATCATGGCCTTTACTGCTTCCATGATTTTTCAGTTCTTCCTTTAAGCCATTCCATTCTGCTATGGGTTTTAGGGAGTATAAAGCTCCCTCTGAATCCCAACTTCCTTGCAATACTCCTTGAACTATTCTGAGGTGAATTCACCTCCATTGTATGATCGCAAGGTATTTATCTTCTGCTCTGTCAATTTTTCTACTAGAGCCTTGAACTCTTTGAACTTGCCAAAAACTTCATTATTTTCTTTTAACAAATAAATCCAAGTTTTATGTGAGTAATCATCAATGAAAGATACATAATATACGTACCCACTTAGTGACGTTGTCAACATCGATACACATACGTCTGAATGCACGATGTCCAAAACTCCTTTGGCTCTATTATCGCTATTGGGAAAGGAGTGCTTCATGTTCTTGCCTTGTGCACAACCTTTGCACACACCATCTGGTTTTGTTTGGATTTATGGAAGACCTGTCACCATTTTTCTCACAACTGGAAGATATTTGTATTGTAGGTGAGAAAATATCCTATGCCATAGTTCAATGGGATTCACAATATCATGAACCATTACACAGTTTGAATGTCCTTTCAATTTGTAGAGTCCTCCTTCTTCAACTCCAATCATTAATTCATCTTCAAGGTTCTTCCCTCTAGGAGACATAAGTACTTGACCATCAATAAATGCTACTTTAAATCCTTTCTTGTCCAATGATGAAATTGAGAGAAGATTCTTTTTTAAACATGGAACACAGAGAACTTCCTTCATCTTCATTGGCTTTCCTGAGTTTAACTTGTAGGAATCTTCTCCAACACCTTTGATTGGATATTGATAGTCATCACCCAATTTCACCTTGTGAGGTGAATCTTTATGAATAAGTTTAGATAAGGAGTCTTCTTAGCATGTCATGTGCTTAGAAGAACCATTGTCTATCAACCAAGTGTCACTTCCATGAGTAACAGTAC
>JZKD02S2017728.1:655604-668107 GCA_000966675.3 Picea glauca | reverse complement strand
AGTTCTTCTTCCTTCTCTCTTCAGGAACTCAGGCCACTGTGACCCCTCTAAAGGCAATAGATAGGTTTACATCATTAACGATCATAGGGATGACGAAAATAATGTGTAACAACCGGAGGGAGAATTCCTGCTAGAACCTCAATGCATACTGGATAGAAAGGAAACCCCGCTCAGGAATCGAACCATTGCACAGGTCAAGGTGCAATGGAAACATTTTGGCCCAGATGAGGCTACATGGGAAATAGAAGATGCCATGAAACAGGCATATCCGATTTTGTTTACTTCTATACATACACGTCATATTGATAGATAGAACATCGAGGACGATGTTCCTTTAAGGGGGAGGGAATTGTAACACCCTGTTTCCCCCAGTCTGTAAAAATAACGACATAGGCCAAGAACTATGACAAACTCAAATATGTGAATGTTTGATTTGACGGACCTTTGTATAAAAGGTCGATGAATGTAAATTATGTTATGATTATGTGTTGCATGACTGCTGGGAGGGGGGATGTGCTAAAAGAGACCATGGTGGCTAATGAGAGGTGGTGGAAGGTACCTGGAATGGTTGTGTTAACTTCCACCGAGCTAGTACCATACTGGATTTTACTTGCTCAAATATCAAAGCAACTCTCTGACCCTGGAACGGATTTCCCGTTAGATTGGTAGGTGGGGAGGTTCCTAAAGAGTTAATGAGGTGATGGGGGTGAACTTCCCATCCGTAACAGCTCCCAGACCTGACCATGGATGGGGAAATTCGCACCAAACACAATCTTGCAGAGAAAAGGAAAGAGAGGAAGTGTGGTAAGGAAGAGAAGACAGAACGCGCGCAACAGGGATCACGGAAGAACTGGAGAAACTCTGGAAACACAGGGAGTTCTAAACAGAGGAGAAGGAGAGTAACCTTCTTCCTTGTCTTCCGTTGAGATGGAAGTAGAAAATTGAACCTCAAGTATCGTGGTCTAGCTCAGGGGTGGCTAGTGGTAAATCCATTTGGAGTCACTGAGCCTACGGTTGGGTGGAAATGAGCACCCCTCTCACCATTCACGATGGCATGCTCATTTTTATACGCTCGTAAATAGTTTCCGTATAGAAGTGTTTACCTTGTGTTTTGATTGGAAATAATGGATGCATGCTTATATTGATATAACTACAAATCGATTAATGTATAGAATGTATGAGTTCAGGATACGAGTCTATTCCCTTGAGGATTGACCCATCTAACTTGACTCATGCTATGCCCTGGTTCATCCTCCCGAAGGCACCTTTTTCGGGAAAGTTCCCTCGCATTCCAGAGTCGGAGTGAGTCCCTTGAAAAGACTACCATTGTAGTAAATCCACGAGTTTACCTTGCCCCTATTGTGAAGTAAATGGGCTTTGGAGTTTCGGCTCCCGGGAAACCCAGGTGCGAGACCCCTCGTCTTCGCACATCACAAAATCTCGACATGCGAAACCCTAAAAAGAGCTTAGTGTAAATGGACTTCGGAGTTTCGACTCCCAGGAAACCCAGGTGCGAGACCCCTCGTCTTCGCACATTGCGAAATCCCGACATGCGAAACCCCGAAAAGAGCTTAGTGTAAATGAACTTCAGAGTTTCGGCTCCCGAGAAACCCAGGTGTGAGACCCCTCGTCTTCGCACATCATGAAACCCCGAAAAGAGCTTAGTGTAAATGGGCTTCGGAGTTTCGACTCCCGGGAAACCCCATGGTATGAACCCCATGTCTTCACAAGTTGTGAAATCCCGGTACGCATAATCTCGGTATGTGAAACCCCGAAGCAGTGAAGTGTGAATGGGTTTCGGCATTTCAGCACTCAGGAAACCAAAGGTTATGAACCCTTGTCTTCGCATGTTGCGAAATCCAGATATGCAAAATCTCGGTATGCGATATCCCGAATTGGTGAAGTGTGAATGGGATTCGACGTTTTGGCACCCGGGAAACCAAAGGGTATGAACCCTTGTCTTCGCATGTTGCGAAATCCCAGTATGCAAAACCCCGATGCGCTCTGTGAATGAGCCCTAGGTCACCAGACAGGGTCTCGTGGTAGGAAGGAGGAGTCCCGAAAGAATCTGGACCGCCCATTGTAGGGACGCCTGGCGAAGATCTAAAGCCACCAGGGTTCTAGACATCAGAGAAATAGGAATGAAGACCCCGCTTAAATCCCGAAAGGTAGAATGCCAGGATTTAATCCGAGCCATTGATTAAGTCGATGATCGGGATCGTAGATCCAAATGACACTGGGATTTCGAGTTCTGGGGATTCGAAAGGGAAAGGCGGTATTCTTGTGTCGCGATTCTCCGAATCAAGAAACCTCAAATGCATTTAGAGGATTAGCACTAGGTCATGGGATCGGTTGTATGAAAAGCGACCCAAGGGAGGAGCTAAGGATCTGTTAGACCCTTTCGGGTTTCGGCATTTCGAAAGACAGAGAACAAGGGAATGCTTGCATCGCGATTCCCCGAATCACGAAAGTCAGAAGCACCCCTTTTGGTAAGGCCCGTGGTCATAGCCAATGATCACATGGGGGAGGTTAAGGGTAGGAAGGGTCTGCGCCAATCCCCATAGAAATTTGGGGATTCTGATCCTCGAAGAAAAGACAAAAAGAAAAAGAAAATCTTTGTTGTCGTAGTGGGTGTGTGACAGTATGCGATGGGAGAAGTATCGATGCAGGGAGGAAGGCATGTCTACTATCATTTTGAAGTATTTCATGGGGCGGTTCTGAACTACCCTACCTGCAACAAGGATCTTTGTGCCTTGGTACAAGATGTCAAAAAGTGGAAACACTATCTGATGGGAAATGATACCATCATCTACACAAATCACCATCCACTACATTATTTGTAGGCCAAAAGTAAGCTACAACAAACAAGGCATTACAATTGGATGGGGGTTTTACAACAATTTTATTTTGTCATAAAGTATAAGAAGGGTAGCACAAATAAGTTGAAATACATGCTTTCACGGCCACCCACATCCAATATTATAGTTTTGGGAACTATAATGCACATGGAGCCTTTTACCCATGATGCATACAGAGAAGATGATGACTTCGAGGAGGTGTTTCAGTAGCCAAAGGGCCAAATTCATATAGAAGAAGGTGACAACAAGGCTAACTATCATTTCCAAAATGGTCTACTCTACAATCTCGATAAGCTTTGTGTTCCTAAAGCTGAATGATTGCATCTTAACAGAGAGTCTCACACCTCCAAGGTTGCAGAAAATTTTGGTGTTGGGAAGATAGTTGTTAACTTACAGAGGTATGTGTACTGGCTCAAAATGCAAGAAGATGTAGCACCATATATTAGAGTATGTATACTTTTTTGTACTAGAAAGCCCAATAACATGAAGCAAGGTATATACCATCCCTTTCCTGTATCCACTCAACCTTGGGAAATTATTTCCATGGATTTTGTGGGAAGTTTACCAACAACCAGGAAGGGACATGACTATCTATTTGTGGTAGTTGAAAGGTTCAACAAAATGTGCATTATTATGCCTTGTAAAAATACCATCAACGGACAAGAAGCAACAAACAAGTTCTTTGAACATGTTTGGGTGCACTTTGTGATACCAAGGATCATCATCTCAAATAGGGATATCATATTTCTCATTGTGTTTTGGAATACATTGTGGGAGAATATGGACACTAAGTTGAAGAGGTCTACAACATTCCATCCACAGACAGATGGGCAGATAGAAGTAGTCAACAATACTTTGGTGTAGCTTTTGAGGGGTTACAATCAGAAGTGTCTAAAGACCAAGGACAAAACTCTTATCTATATACATCACTCTTATAATAGAGCAGTCCACACTTCTACTAGTAAGTCACCTTTTGAAACTTGCTTTGGGTATTTGCTACCTTCACCCTTAGATATTGTATATGGACATCAAGGAGGAGTGAGGGAGGACCTCACGGGACATGCATTAAAAGAAGAATTTTTTTTGAGAAGATCAGGCAGATCCATTTGTAAGTATAAGATACACTGAATAAGTCAGATGAAAAGTAAAGGCTAGACATGACCAACATAGAACAAAGATAACATTTATAGTGGGAGACAGAGTATGGTTACAATTAAATAAGGAAAGGCTATAGGGTCCTGGTAAAAATATCAAGGCTCTGCGATATGGTCCTTTTGAGGTATTGGAAAAGGTGGGAGATCATGCCTACAGACTCGGTCCATCCCCATACATGTGCATTTACTCAGTAGTGAATGTGGATAATCTCAAACTCTATGAACCTTCCATGTTGGATCAGGACGAGGAGAAGGTCCTACCCTCCATAGAGGACTTAGCACCAAATGCCCAAGAAAAGTTAGAATAGGACATGATTTTGCAGAAGCGGTCTAGAACTACAAGATAAGGGCAACATGAGATTTGGCATATTGGGTTGAAAGGATAACTTCCAAGCAAAGAAAATTGGTACTCCAAGTAGAAGGTAGAGGGAAATTTTCCTCACCTCATTTAGTAAATATTTTGGGGACCAAAATCCCCCATAAATGGGGAGGTATGATCTGAATTTGATCATTAAATTATTTTTCATCTATCTCGATACTTTTAGAGTGGAAAATATTGGAGGAATCAACTTGTAAGGTCATTTTACTGGAAGGTCCCATTTTGGAAAATTAGGGTCTGGAACCTTCCAGATCCTTTTTGAGGCATTAAATGGTTTTTTTTGTGAGTTATAGTGTTCAAAACTTGTGCATACCCCCTTGACTGTGTTCTACACTCTGATACCTTTCCAAAAGTTGAAATTGTGTACCAATCAGAGTTCATATGAAAAAGTTATGCCTCCCACAAGTTGATCTATTGTGTTGACCACCATGGTATGAAAGGACGCCATGTCATCCCCCATTACTCATGCATATGGGGATAACCATGTGAGGAATTTCAGGAAGATTCTAGAAGGTTTAAAACCATACCACAATTTAGGGTTGAGGAAGTCAAAAATCTACCCCTAGATGGATATCGAGCTATGTTAAATACCAGGCCACTAGGAGGAGAAGGGGTCCCATTCTATGTTATTGTATTTTGTTCCACGGTAGAGAAAAACAACCGGGAGTGGGAAATTAGGGAGTATAAAAGAGGGGCTTAATGTTATGTAGCATCCTAGCAGGTTAAAGGTCTCAAGTAACTCCATAGAGAGTGCCTTCTCCTTTGTGCTTGCATTATTTCCATACAAAAAAAAGAGAGATATTTATGTTATCTTGTGGATGGTGTATGATTGTACTTTACTTTTATCCATTTTCCACATTTGATATATTTCATGCATCAACATAAAATTAGTGACTAAATATTCTGGAATCTAAAGGAATTTAACCTTCATAGTGTAGATTATTAGATCTGTTGTGACGAACTGTTCCATTGGAATATACATAACATTTTACAGATCAATATTCTAAGAAAATAGCCCAATTTTGGGCTAGTATTGCCACATGTCATTCTAGGATCCCTTTGCATGTTTTGTTGATTAAATTTTGCTAATGTCATCATGAACACATGTCTATATCTTATTGGATAAGACACCTTCTTGTCTTTGTTCTTAAAGTCATATTGGATATTAAGGTTGTGTCTTGTGGCATCACATGGCATAATTATCTCTTTTTAAACTTCCACAGTGTGTTGCATTGTTATCATAGATATTAGAATTCATTATGTTAAGATAAAGCATGTCAATGTTTCAGATCTATGATGTGTAGTCCATTATTAGGAAAAAAGAACCACGATACACAATCCATGTCAATGTTTCGGACCATAAATATATGTAGAGAAATGAATCAAATAACATCAATCATCACCTCTAAGGCTTCCACCCAGTAACCATGACTTCCCAGGATGTCACCCATCCCCTGTTTCCTCTGACTCAAGTGTGAGAATTATAACCTTTTGATCAAATATTGTGTACTAGATTATATTTAACTGTAACCATGTTAATTCAGTCCCTTTTTGTGTTCTTATAGACTATGATCTTCAGAAGAATAAGAAGAGGCTTGGAATGATGATGATGACTAATCCTCCAATGATGGTTGATTGATTGACTCTTGTATTATTGACATCTACATGGGTTGGTGGTAGACCACTTGCATATAGGAAGAATGTATTTTACTGTGTACTTGAGATTGACATTTCTCCTGGGGTGGTAGTATACCAATTGTTATATGGAGAAAATTGAGTATTGTATATAAATATATGTAAACTTATAGACATGTGTTATTTTATTTTGTGTATTGTGTATTAATATATATTGATTACTGTCACATAATGTAAAACATTGTTTAATGTCACATGTAATTTTTCATAATGAAAATATATCGATTGATTAATGTCACATAATAAACAATGTTAAAATGACAAGTGAGAACACCAAATTGGCACTATAGAGACCCATGAGGATGTTACGAGGATGCTACTTAGACCATTGAGGTTGTTAATAGTACGCTAAATAGACCATCAAGGATGATAATAGGATTCTAAGAGGAACTTTGATGATGCTCTTAGGATGCTAATGGGGTACCAGTGAAAAACTTAAGGATGCTACAAAAAACACTAATGGGAAAATAAGGACACTAAAGGGATGCTAGTTAAATGCTAATTATAAAAATAAGACATAACTAAGACAGTAAAAAAGATGCTAAAAACATAGAGGATGCAAAGGAGGATGCTAACTGGACCTTTAGGACGTGACAAGAGACACAAAAGGGTTCCAAAAGACAAAAAAGGACATGTGATAGGACATTGTTGGGACACAAGAGGAAAAACAAGAACGACACAAAAAATGATGTCTTCTTATTGCATCCTATTTTTCTTTTCAATTTCACAATAAAACAAAAAAAAATCACAAACGAAGAGGACACAAAAACATGATGCAAAATTACCCTATTGTTGCAGTGCATCTTCTAAAGGAATGAAATATGAACATTGTTAGAGGCAATATGGGAGAATGAGGTGAAAGAGCTTCAAATGTATATACATTATTAGTAGAAGGTGTGCTTTCCATTAGGATTTCTCCCACTTCCTCTCTCTTTTTCTTATATTTCATAGAGTGACACAATATTTAAAGCAATAATGCTCAGAAGTGTGGTGCTTATGAGAATATGTGTATTTAGTTTGTGTACTTCCTCTAGAAGTTTGAATGTTTTTACTAGTTCTGGAAGGATAATTAATTGTATCAAACTATTTGGGTTTTTATGGAGAAACAAGTTGTTCAATGGTATTTTAAACTCCTATAATTATGTCCTTCATCTCTTCATAATTGGAATAATCTTTACCATCTTGATTACAATTTAGC
The DNA here is from genome assembly GCA_000966675.3 of Picea glauca. Taxonomy (NCBI): domain Eukaryota; kingdom Viridiplantae; phylum Streptophyta; class Pinopsida; order Pinales; family Pinaceae; genus Picea; species Picea glauca. The sequence goes on along the minus strand of JZKD02S2017728.1, from coordinate 660,823 downwards.
TCTTCCTCTATTTCCAAAGAAATTTTTTGACTATTAGTTATCTATATAATTATGCAAGGATGATTTTAAGGATGGAAATTTATTTTAAAATGTAGAAACCTTGGCGAATCTTACTAATCCTTCATATGCCAACTATAAATGTTTGGCGATATTTTTGTAAAAATATTCAAATTTCTAAGGATTTTATATAGTATTTATAAAATTTTGGCGATTTTTATGGTAAAATAATTTTATCTTATAGAATTTGGGTGAATCATTTTTAAAATAGCAAATCTCGTTTTTGGAAAAACCATGGAAAATTATCCTATGAGTGAAATTTAGCCCCTAAAATCATCCATGTAATTATGTCATCATCAGTGGAAGAAACAAATCTATATTAAAGGATAGAGACTAGACACAAACCAATTGATGCATTATTTTCCCTCAATTTCGTATTAAAGTTGGCTCAACAAGTCTTTAATGCAAGATTCGTCCTTACAAATGGTTTTGATTGTATATTTTTGTAGTCATTAATGAAAAATAGATGGTTGACAATTAGGTCCTAATTGTATTCTGAACGAAAATTTCCCACAACCCATCACTAGGTTGTAAAATGATAGGTGCAATTTGCCATCTAATATCAATTGAGAGCATGTCCTCATAGGGAGATTTTGAACTAGGCACGTTTATTCTTGGGTTTCCATTGCTTAATAGCCTCTGAAATGGCTTCAAAGGTGAAGAGATGGTCACCATCATTTGTAGTTTCATTATAAGTGGAGACCCTGGAAGGGTCATATGCAATCCAGTCTCTTTGAGATGTCAAATGGCTACCACCTTGCGACAGGTTAGTATTTTCTTCATGAAATGGATGCCTATTTACTAAAATATCCTAATGAGATTTATTTTTGTCTATCTTCTTAGTTGAATATGAGGCTTCAAGGCCATTCATATGCTCTTGGCATGGTGGTACATTGTTAGTAGTATTGTGTGGCTAACAAGGATGGTAGTCAACTGACCCATGAGGGGTCACTTAATAAAAGATATTCAAAACATGCGCATTCATGAACTTATAAAAATTACTCATATTTTAAAAATTACCACATTCTTCTCTTATTTCTCTAATCCTTTAATGGTAAATCAATTTATAATGAGTAATAGTCCTTTATTAAAATTTTAATATTTTGTCACAAAATGTTGTATCAATAATCAGAAAATTATGCTCCCATATAATTAAAGTCCATACCCCAATTATTTAAAATTATTTTTTCCCAAGGAAAACCTTGCAGGGAAGTCCTAAATATTTTCTTGAATTTTATGGATGGTACCTAGTGTAAACTTACCAATGCTAATTATAGTGCTTGACCTAGCATGGGCATCAAGTGAGCCACATAATAGAGGCAACCATCTTGGGGATTTACCCCAAGGCCTCCTGCATGAAGCTCAAATCACCCAACCACTTGAGCTAGCTCACTAGGTTCCAATTATTTATTGTTGGACCAAAATACATATTGATAAAATTAAATACCTTCTATATGCACTAGGGTGACACCCCCTCCCCCAACCCCCCTTGTGAACTAACCCTTTCCCTTTAATAGAATTGCTTATCAGGCATGAGGGTGTCATCAAAAGATGCAGTGATGACTTTTGTATTAGCTATCAAACACATAGTTTGTGAACAACTTATAAAAAAAAGTCAATACACAAATAAAGGTATTCTAAGTGAATAAAGGAAAAAGATGACGAGCCAACAACCAGACAAAAAAAGAGATGAAAGTTTTAGTAGCAACAAAATGCATCTTTTAAAAAGTAGATTGTGAAGTGTACACTATGATAGTAAATGCAAAGGAAGAATATAAGAAAATAACTTGAAAGTGAGAAGTTGTACAAATTTAGATTTGAATATTTCTAAAATATTGTTTTTTCTTTCAATTAAAAAAACTAAAAATAATATAATTTATGACATTCTACACAAATTTTACATAATAGTGAGTTAAAAAAAATTATACTACATATTCTAATTTAAATATTAAAAAACCAAAATAAACAAAAACTTTAAGCTAACCACAATTAAAGATGTGTTCATGAATATTTATCCAAAAATTTAACTCATTAATTACTTAAAGTAATTAATATCATGGTATATCTTCATTTAACATAAAATGTAAAGATGCATAAGCTTTTTATTAAGTGTCAAGTAATGGTTGAAATAACTCTAAAGAAAAAACAATAAAGACACTTAGAGGTTTTTCTCCTCTCATATTCATATTATTTTTTTACATGAATGTTTTGCTTAGTAAAACAATCTGCAAATTTTTTACATGAATGTTTTGCTTAGTAAAACAATCTGCAAATTTTTTACATGAATGTTTTGCTTAATAACCCAATCCACAAATTTTTGGTTTACAAATAACTACCCTATATCCTTACAAATACAAATAAGTATCATATCTCTTTTACCCTATATCCTTATTACAAATACAAATAAGTATCATATCTCTTTCATAATATTAATAGTGATCCAAGAAGGATCCAAAGGCACCTAAAGAAGATAAGCTAAGAGTGGATCAACGTGACTTAAATTTGTATGGTGTCCCTATAAAATGTATTTTGGTTTGTCCCATCAATATTCATTAAAATTTTAATAATTTTATCAAGAAAAACTAGAATATTCTTTTGTCCACATGGACTAAGCTCCTAATATTCATTAAAAATTCAATAATATTGTCTAGAGAAATTACAATCCTCTTTTATCCACGTCTACAATCCTCTTTTGTCCACGTGAACTAAGTACATGTCCTATCTAAAGAGAGTTCTAATGTAATTTACCTTGTACCTTGGATAATTGCATTGGCTATGGCATCAAATCATGAACTCCTAAACTATAATAAATTCCCTACCAAAGAACAATTGTGCTACAAATTACCTTTTAGCTTTGAAAAGTTCCATTAAATAAACATCTCAATAAAGTGTTTTCATTAAAAATTCATATACACATATTTCAATGGATCATATAATGATAAAAAATCAGTTTAATTCAATTTAATAACACTTTAATTGAAATCCCTTACTAACCTTATTCCACCTTCGCTTTGGAATTATGAAACAATATCAAAGAAGATTAGAGTCTTCCAACCACCCCTACCATGAACTTATATTCCAAACTTTAGTGGGATGACATCACTATATTCACTTATTCTTAAAATAAAATATTTGTCTCTTAAAGGGCGCATTGACATATACTACGCAAAGATGTGGAATATTAAGTTGCCCACACTATATAAATAAAGATTTCTTTAGACATGTTTGTAAAATCCACACCCATACCAATTGACTTCTAGTAAAGTCAAAGGGTATTGTGCTACGTTAGGTCTAGGGAGACATTATTAATTAGCTTATGAAGTAGAGTCAAAGGGTATTGTGCTACGTTAGGTCTAGGGAAACATTATTAATTAGCTTATGCAATGTCAAAGGGTATATGTGGATCATATCCACATATCAAACACATTTAAGTGGCATATTACCTTTATTTTGCTCTTAAAGGTGTGGATATATACCTTTTGACTTTGCATACGCTAATTGTTGTATTAGTGTATATAAAGGATGTTTATATATATTTTTTAAATTGAAATTATAATTTTTTTAATAAAAAATAAGTTTTAGTTTTTAGTATGTAAGTAAAATATTTTTTATTATTATTAAGTTGATAAGGATGATTTAAGGTAATAATGGGGGTGATGTGGAAATGTAATGATTGAAGAAAGAGTAACAAAATTATATTTTGTGTTTCACACATGTAGAATGTAAAATGTGGAAATGCAGATAAGGGGAGAATAAATTAAAAACTTAACTCCACACTCCACACTAGAGGTAGCGATGCAGGAATGCAGGAACCCAACGATGGGAAGAAAGAGTGGCAATCTACTCTCTGAGTTTTGCAATATGCATGTTAAATGTGGAAATGTAGATAAGGGTAAAACAACTTGGAATCTCAGCTCTACAGTCCACACAAGATGCAGTGATGCAAGAATGCATGAACTCAACCATTTGGAGAAAGAGAAATAAGACTCTCTGCATTTTGCATGCAGAATGTGGAAATTCATAAATATAGAAAAGAAAAGAAAAACAACTTTTAGTATCTTCTTATTGTGATATCCAGATCACATAGGCTAGATAGACTAATATTATGATCAAATATGTTATTATTGAAGACCAACACATAAAAAATCTCCAAAGGTTTGATATATAGCCTAGGAAGAATGTGTTTTTTTTATACTTGTTAATATATGAGTAGCTAAATTGAAAAAAAAAAATGTAAGTTAAATATTGTCAATTAGTTTTTTAGAGAGATTTGTTGGGAGAGTTGGTGGGGTCTTTCTATTAATAATACTAAATGTTATGTACCTCTAACAAAGAGGTTAAATTGTAATTAAGGCTAGTATCTAGTTTCACATATGGGATTGAGCTAGATGCTACCTCAAAATACATGACCCATTGTTATAGCCTCAATGATGATAGTACAAGACACTAGCTTTCTTGTAAATACTATCTAGCCTAAAACCATTTTTTCGTCTTGGAGTATGACCTTTAATTGTCTCTGATTGGCTAAGAGTTGGTCTTCCTTGGACATAAGGAAATAGATTAACAACACAAGACCTAGATGCATTTCATAGGAGTGTAACTTTGCCTCCTTACGAACCACCAAAGGGTTATTTCAAGTGGCCAAGTTTTATCTACACACAATGATGTAGATGCACATCGAGGTCTAAAGATTGTAATGAGAAAGGTTAGGCTAGTAGCCTTGAGTAGTGTAGACTTTGTCTTACTTCAAAAGAAAATATCAAAGTCTTGTTCAATCTAAAGTTATGTGGATTCTACTTGACTTCATAAGTTATATCTATGGGCAAGCCCCTACTTGGTAAAGACTTGGAAACGACATAATATTAACATACTAGGTGGATCACGTTTTTACATATATGTCAATCTTATTCTACTACGAGATAGTTGTCTTAAGCATGATGATACCAAAATATTGACATTATTACTTAAATCATAAATAGTAGTAATAAGCATTCTTCAAAAATATATTTGTGTCCCTAATTATTTATAATTCTTTTATACACATAGTAAACTTTCTAAAGCAATATGTGCAAAACAAATATATCTTCTCTTCATTTACCTTTTTGATGTCTCAACTTCCTCTTCTAACTCATCAACATCTTTTGACACCTTTAGATCTACCA
>JZKD02S2017728.1:644567-655594 GCA_000966675.3 Picea glauca | reverse complement strand
TATTATTATTATTATAATGAAGATCTCATAATCAAAATGTTTTGGTGTGCAGAAGTTACTACAGATGCACAAATCCCAGATGCTTTGCAAAGAAGCAGGTGGAGAGATCGGTGGAGGACCCAGAGACGATTACCATTACTTATGAGGGGCTTCACATGCACTATTCCTACTCTCAGATCCAGCTCACTCAACCAAATAACAATTCTAGTCTCCTTCGTCGCCTTCAAGGGGATAACAGTATTATTATTAAAGACGAGAATCCAAGCAAAGATCACAAGGGATATTATAACAATAACAATGTTGACGAGGGGGCCGTTGATCCAAAGACTGCATCATCGTCATTTAAGACAGATGCGGTGGAAGGTTGGGCAGCCACTGTAGCTGTCCCTCAACGTCATCAGCAAGAAGAAGAAGAAGTAGAAGATCAAGTAGAGGAGAATTGTCAAACGCTGAACATTGATGGGCGTCGTCACGCGTTTGGCGGTGGCTGTGGTGGAGATATTGGAGTAGTTGAACATGGCGGTGGGCGTGCAGATGGCCTCCTTCAGGACATTGTTCCCCTGGGAATAATCAATCCCTTTTCTTCCTCGTCGTCTTCTTCCTCTTCATCTTCTTCATAATTCTGACAATGTTAAAAATATAATACCACTTGACCTAATATTCTCTATTTTATAGATCAGAAAGTTGTTGTATGACAAACTGGACATAGATTTGATTTTATTTTTTTCTCTGGATGAGAATAAAACATAAAATCCAACCACAAATAAAATCCAACACCAGTCTAGTCTGATTGGGGACCGATGTTCCCTTCAAACGTTGTGTATCAATGTATTCAGATAAGTAGAATACGTTGGTCTGTATTTTGTTCATGCTAAAAACTCTCTTGTTGTGTATCAATGTATTCAGATAAGTAATACGTTGGTCTGTATTTTGTTCATGCTAAAAACTCTCTGGAAAAATATGATTTTTCCTTGATTTTAGGATATGTTGATCTGTGTATTTTGTTCGTCTGTATATGAAAAACATGATTTTCCCTTTATTTTTATTTTAGCAGGCAATTTGGTACATAGTTCATGGTTAATAATGAAATTTTTCTAAACATTTTTCCAAAGGACTCAACTCTAAATAGACAAAGATAAATTTATAATTTTCACATTGATTACAGGGTTGAGATTATTAGGTTGTCTATCTTATATTTCCATATTTAATATATTGATAATTTTACTTTTTTTTAATTTCTGTAATATCATTTTTTTTCACATAAGCATAAAGTTGAGAGATCATTACACAATTATACACATTCATCCTCCTGTCAAGATGTGCAGGGACATTCAAGAAAAACACATTGAATTTGTGACTCTTAAGTGTCCTAACACTTTAATAAATGATATAATATATAAATTTGTTTATTTTTATTTAACAATTTATTACAATATAGTCTTGTAAAATTTTGAATTTTTTTATTATTAAATTTATATTTACACCAAGAACTAACTCTCTATTATAGTTGCTATGAATAACTAGCTTTCTATTATAATTGTTATGAATAATTTTACAATAGTGAAGATTATAATATAAAATTTAGATTAATGTTGTAGATTTATATTAATGGAAAATTACAATATAAAATTTAGATTAATGTTGTAGATTTATATTAATGGAAATAATTGCAAGATATAAAATTTAGATTAATGTTGTAGATTTATATAAATGAAAATAATTGCAAGTTTTGGATAAGGAGTCCATTATATTTGCAATGTTATATATATTGGACCATAGGGTCGGATAGCTTGGGCACTACTTAGTGGAGTATGTTAAGGTTCAATGAGACAAGTATAGCCCAAGATATGTTACATTGGAGGACATAGAGACCATGTATTGAGATAATCCCATGTTTCTTTTGGTTGTAATTTATAGACAAAGTTTTGTGAAGAGAGAGTGCATTTAACGCCCCACATTTTGACTTTCAACAACTAAACTACATTACAACTTATCTTGTTATTTGTTTTCTTATTGTCTATTGAAGTCAATTAAATTGATAAAACCATATTATGAGGACATGTGGACTTATATATATTTAAAATTTATGTAAGAGTTTACTATTTATGTTATTAAGGATAAAAGTTATATGATTTCTTTTAAGCATGTAAATTTAAAGGTAAGTTGTGGTAAGTGGATAGTCAATTTATATTTTGAATTAAAAATTGTTGCAATGCACATGGTAGTTAAACTTACTTCTTTACATTAATTACCAATTAGTAACATTTTTAATAGCATGGAAATGGTTGTATGGTTATTCATGATTATATGCTTTGGTAAGGTAACCGATAGGTTAATGGGTAAGAGTTAGCTAGGTAATTGTTGCATTGAAGTAAAACTAATGTCATGGACATCAAAAGAGTAATAGTATGTTATGAAGCATTATTCTGTGATTTAATTATTAGTTCCAAACATTACTATGATATGTGGGTAAGTAAAGATTTTACAGGAAGCACAATCACCCCAAACTAGTTATTTGACAATGTAGCTCTAAGAACAACAACAATGAAACCATATAGTCAATTAGAGGGTGTTGACCCTAGTTCTATCAAGAAGGGCAGAGGTGTTTCCCACCATTTCTCCTTTGGAATCTAAAGTTATGGGAGGGTCATGATAAGCCACGCTCCCCTAAACATGTTATGGTGAGTGTCAGTTGTTTGCTAGGGAATTTAGGTCAATATAATCGATGCTTCTTCTTAAAATTTATATATGGAGTTAGTTCGATATACCTAACACTCTAATGTATTGCAATAGAGGAAACAATAGGATGTGGTAGATGGAAGTAGGTTAGGGAGAAATGATGATTCAAAGTTAGTTAAGAATGTTGCTTGGGGATTATCTATGCCACTCTTATTTCCTTATTTGGTACCTGCTATGTTTAGAACACTTGTTTTGATTCACATTTAATAATTTAAGTGTAATGATCAATGATTGATGAATTATTGTGATTTTGTTAGTAATATTACTAAATGATTTATTTACTTGATGTATTGTCTTGCATACTTGGTTGTGAACATAAAGGAACTATGCATTAGAGGGAGTAATTATTCATCATTAGTACAAGTGAAAGATATGTGTATGCTAGTTACACATACACACACTACGCATGTATATTGATACAATTGCTTGATGTAATAATTACTAAACTAGGTTATTAATTTCTTAATGAATGATTTAATGATTATGAAGAGCATATTGCATGCATATAAATATCTAGTAGCATTAAATACTCTCATTGACTTTGATTATTGGATGGTATGATGAGTTAAATGGTTTGGTGGGTCATCATAAAACTTTGAGGAAAATGTCAATTCCATTAATGAGTTAGCATGAGAATAAAGATTTTGAATCTATTTTATTTGATTCTCTTATTATTTTATTTTAATTCATATTTTTCTTAAAAACTAGAAGGGGAGGTTGATTGTCTATTAATGAAGGTGTTGAGGACACTTGGGAAAATGTGTATGGGAATATGATAACTAGAGATTGAACGCAATTACCAACTTGATAAGAGCTATGACCTTAAACAAGAACTTTAGTTCTAAACACCCATATTTTTGGTTCAAAAATACCAAAATCAACCACTAATCAAAAGTGGTCCTTCCATAATCACCCCCTTTTTTGTAGTGGGGGGTTGGGGGTTAGAATTACAACATTTTTCCACCATGGCCTTAAATCCTCATAAATTTGCAAACAAAAACCTTAAAATTGGTCCCCAACATCACCTATATATATATAAATATAAATATATAAATTCTTGGGCAATGAGATAAAAACGTTTGGGCATTGTATTTGTACAACCTGTGAGTGGTTCTCTTCTTTATTATTTTTTATAATTTTTTTTAAATTTGTTTAAATTTATTTATTCATTTATAATTTGATAAACTTTGGATGTAGGTATGTAATTTTATTTTATTTTTAAATTATTGGATTTTTTCATTTAAAATTTTATATGTATATAAAATGTTTTATTTTTTCCTTGGTTTAGGCTTTTCTTATATATTTGTTTTTTTCTTTTATTTTTTTTCTTTTTATTTTGTAATGATTTTGTTTGCAATAATGTTAGTCTTTAGGCCATGGTTTAAAAAATGTTGCAATTTTAATCTTGAAACAAAAAAACAAATGGGCAATTTGTTACACCATGTTTCAATTTGGAGGGTGAATTTGAGGTTTCAATTCACAACGTTATCAGTTGTCAAGGCCACAATTTCAACAAGTTGTAATGTTAACTTAAAAAATAGGTGCTACCTAACACAATTTTTCATTTTCAGGGTCGATTTTAAGGTTTTTGCTTGAAATAATACAAGTTGTCAAGGCCATTATTTCAAACAAGTTGTAATTTTAACCCCCCACAAAATGGCGGGATGATGTTGGGAGCACCACTTTTGATTTGGGAGTCAATTTTAAGGATTTGTTTGCAACTTTGCATATCATGGTTGCAAACTTTTATAATTATTACCTCAAAAAACTTTTTGAAATGGAGATAAAAATTGTCACTAAATGCAACCTCTAAAAAAAGACAACTCTTAAGGGTTCTAATCAAGTTGGTAGCTATGTCAAAGGATGGAGTTTTGGAGGATGAGTGGAGGTTGATTATTTTTTGGAAGGGAAAACAACTCTTGCATTATGAGAACGTTAGATCTATTGCATTAGACTGAGTTATTTAGGATCTATGGCACTAAACTATTAATATGTTTGGGATTTGTGGAACTGAACTATTGGACATATTATTGACTGATTGTATACTAGACAATCAATAGTTGTTGTTCTTATATCTTCGGGCATGAAGGGATAGGAAACCCAAGATTTCCTAAAGCTAAGTAGCCAAATAAACATTTCCTTATTGTCTAGAATGATTAAGTATAGTTTGGATAAAGTGAAAACAAAAGAAACTACACTAAGCTAAATCAAATAGAATTAGAGTTATTCTTCTTCCCCTCTTGTTAACCATGAATTTAAGCTCTTTAAATTGTAAATAAAATGTTGAAAATTTTATTAGTATATACTCAATATAATTTCATATTATTTGTTGTAATATTTCTTCATGATTTCTTACTAAAAGAAACTACACTAAGCTAAATCAAATAGAATTAGAGTTATTCTTCTTCCCCTCTTGTTAACCATGAATTTAAGCTCTTTAAATTGTAAATAAAATGTTGAAAATTTTATTAGTATATACTCAATATAATTTCATATTATTTGTTGTAATATTTCTTCATGATTTCTTACTATAAGTTATTCATGATAGCCATATTAGTGAGTTTACTTTTGGGCCTAAATTATAAATGTATAGTAGCTAATCCAAAAAACAATACATTTGATTTAGTGTTATAAGTTCCTTATTTCATAAGGATGAATTGAACAACAATAAGATATATAATTATAATTAATAACACCCATTAAAGGATTAGGACTGTGTTGGGTGCTACATAATTCAATCATATTAAGTTAGGGTTTTTGAAGGCCATGGAGTCCTCAAACACTCTATTATTGTTTCAGGTGAAACATATTTATGGATGGATGGAATACAAGGAGTTAGTAAGATGCTTTATTTTCTTTTAGCATCTATTTTTTTACTCCATGTTCTCGTTGGTTGGTATTGTTGAATGTGTTTGATGTGATTTTTAGGTGGATAGGATTTGTTTGATAGGATGGATTAGTGGTAGTTGCACAGATCATGTCTCCTACAATGTATACATAAGAAAAAATAATAGGAATTTGCTCATTGATAATGTTGGGGACGCAGATCAAATTGTGAATAGGATGGGAATGTCATTGTTAGAAAGAATAACAAAAATGAGGTTGGAGTCATTAAAACCAATACTTCTAGAAAATTCATTTGCCCTTATTGATGGGATTGAATCTTACCTTGCTACCTCCAATGGATATTTGTGCTACAAATAGTAATAGAGTGGTCACAGAGTGTGAAAAGCTCAAACTATGGGGTAATTGAGACTCCGCAGGTTTGATTATTGTGTGGAAAAGGTAGGATCATCCCCTACACTTGCTCATACAATGTGCCAAATTGTATTTTAGTTAACCATTATGTCCTTGTGTTCAAATTTCAAATCATCAAATGCATTAGAGTTACCATTTTTTAGTCCTTTAAAATCATAGCTTATGTTTCAAGAAGTTGAGGAGACTGTAAAGTGGAACCCTCTCTAGAAGTTGTAAGCCATGTGGATCATCCATATATAAGTATTCTACCTAGAAACCTAGTCATTTTTAATGATTTCTATGGGCTTAATGGAAGGGAAGGCATAGGCATTGGAAGCATTTTGGTGTCTAGATATGGGCATTGTATTTGTACAACATGTGAGTGGTTCTCTTCTTTATTTCCATGTCCTCTGATAGGTCCTAATTATAACAGTCTAATCACATGTAAATGTTGGAGGAAGTATGGAAATCTGAGCAGTAGTGGCAAATTGTAATTAGTAGATAAGAGGGACATATGACCATTAATAAAGGACAAACTAATATGATCAGATTAGAGTGCATCTTAGAGGACATGTGGATACAATAGATTTTCCAAAACATCTAGTTTTAGATAACAAGTTCTGAGAAAATATTTGAGGAGTTTCTCCCTTAAATGATGCCTCCTATGTAATTAAGAATTTAAAAAAATGGATCATCAAAAATCAAAGAACATTATTTTTTCCACTTATATATATATATATATATATATATAGATAGAGAGAGAGAGAGAGAGAGAGAGAGAGAGAGAGACAGAGAGAGAGAGAGAAGATTTGTGACTTTATTCTTATTATTCTTGAATTTGAATGGACCTCCTTTTCCCATATTTACAGAGAATTAAACTCCAGGGCTATTGAGCTCTCCAAAGAAGCTTTGACTCGTATAGATGGTGTGTTCCTCTCCCATAAATAATTTGAAGGCCAGGTTCTTGAGGACATGTCATTCTAGCTCTAGTTTCTTCATTGACATTCACCTCTAAATACTTATTTAGAAAAGTATTGGGTTGTATGAATCAATGTTTTTGTAAGCATGTAGTCGATAAGTATGTTTTATTTGGTAATTGCATCTTGAATCCGCAATACTATATATGATAATTAGTATGGTCGTTTCTCAACACAAGCCTTTTATCTTGCTCAACTCTAGTCTACATTTACGATCTTTTGACCAGCCCCCTGAAGGAAGCTAGGGTGTGTAGGTATATTGGAATAGATTCTAGCATTGATTTTATCATAACCAATGTACCTCTCCTAGAGAGCCACCTATTGCACCAAAAAGATATGTGTTTTTCAATTTTAAATAGCAGCATGTACTAATCTACATTTCCATAACAATTTAGCTTAAGAGTAAAGCTCGGATATTTAACTCCTTCTGACATGACTAAGTGTTGAAAAGGAAAACAGTGCACATGGATGATTTTAAGGATGGAAATTTGTTTTTAAATATAGAAACCTTGGCGAATCGAACTAATCCTTCATATGCCAACTATAAATGTTTGGCGATATTTTTGAAAAATATTCAAATTTCTAAGTTTTTTATATAGTTTATATAAAATTTTGGCGATTTTAAAGGTAAAATAATTTTATCCTGTAGAATTTGGGTGAATCATTTTTATAATGGCGAATATTTTTTTGGTAAAAACCATGGAAAATTAGCCCATGAGCGAAATTTAGCCCCTAAAATCATCTTTAGAAAACACCCTCCAATACCCAAATCTTGAATACCCTCCAAGACAATTGTATAAACTACATACTTATTCTCATTTATTTCTATGTGTGTAGCCTTGTAAAGCTATAAAATGTTCTTGAAACATTAACCATCCCTTTCTGATCCAAAACATAATAGTAGAACATCATCTACGAACAATAAGTGTGTGAGTGCCTCATATCCTATTCTCACACCTTTGATTCTCCTTGTTCTCCTAGCTTCATTATTGTCTCTACTTAGTCCCTCTGCTACCAAAATAAAGAGATAGGGTGAGAATGGGAAGCCCTATCTAATCCCCCTTGAGACTTAAATAAATTTGATGTTGATCCATCAATCAACACTATAAAGGAGGTCACAGTCACACATCCCATAATCCACTTGACCAAAGAAAGTGAGAACCCTATGTGAATTAAGAGTAACTAAAGGTACAACCATGAGACCCTATCATATGCCTTAGAAAGATCCATATTGATCATTGTTGTTGGCATATGTGATGTTTTGATAGTGTGTAGTGTTGGGATTTGGTGACAACCAATTACGAAAAATAGATTTGGATCCTATTATTCTGTGTTGGTTACAACCAAATAGACCAAGTTAGAATATGGATAGGGATTGCATTTAATATTCAGTTTCATGTGTGAATGTATAAATTCATGTAATCCCGTAGAGGCAAGACGACTGTGAGAGACTGAGTGTATGAGAGACTTGCAAATCTGATGTAATCTCCATAATCCGAATAATAAGAGAATCGATGCCTATGCTTGGTAGACGTAGCCCAACGTTTGGGTGAACCACGTGAAATCCCTGTGTCTATATCTTGAGTGTGTGATTGTTAATTATCACTGTGAATTGTGTTTTTCACACTGACAATTCTAACAAGTGGTATCAGAGCTGGTTGGAGGAGCTTCAAATTCTCAGAGGAACCGACAGAAGTTAAATCTATGTGAGGGTGCGTAAATTTATACATCTCCGTAGGTCCCTCCTCTCGTAGGGTGAAAAGACTTATTACCAACCCTTACACTCGTGAAAAATTACTGGCATTTCCACAGCTGACCAAAAGGATTTAAAGTACAGGTTAATTTATTTATTTTTATTAAACCTTTTCTATATATTATTAAAAGGCTTTTTTGGATTAAACCTTTTAAACATTTTTGGGTTAATATTATTATTCCTCCACATTTTAAAAGACCTTGGTTATTATAAGCAGTGGATATTGGGATTTTTTTGTGCAAATGGATAAGATGAAGAGTTCGAAGTTTGAAGTTGAAAAGTTCAGTAGTAAAAACAACTTTGAGCTCTAGAAGCTCAATATGCACGATCTACTCGTGCAACAAGGCGTGGTGAAGGCGTTTTTGGGAAAAGCAAAGTAGCCCGCATCCATAACAGATGATGATTGGGATGAGATGGATGCAAGAGAACTGAGTGCCATACGCCTGTGTTTGGTCGACGATGTTCTGTTCAATATTGTCTCAGAGAAGACAACAGTCAGTTTGTGGAGCAAGTTGGAAAGTCTATACATGACGAAGTCCTTGACAAGAAGAATCTACTTGAAGAGACAGTTATACAGAGTGCAGATGAAAGAAGGTATGAAAGTTTTTGACCATTTAAATACTTTCAATACCCTTATTGTTCAATTGACTAGTATGGAAGTTAAATTAGAAGATGAAGATAAGGCTATTACACTATTGTGTTCGTTGCCTGAGTCTTGGGATAATCTAGTCACCTCTATTAGCTTTAGCTAAACAGAATTTTTAGATTATGACTCTGTTGTGGGATCTTTATTGGCCGAGGAGATGAGGAGAAAATCTAGTAAAGAAACCTCAACTTCAGAGGCGATGTTGGTCAGAGGTCAAACTAAAGAGAAGAATGAGAGAATTTCTTCTCGATCTGAGTCAAGACACAGAAAGGGTAAAGCAAAATGTTGGTACTGTTGCAAAACAAGACATCTCAAGAAAGATTGTTGGAAGAGAAAGGGATCTGAGGAAAACTCTACGAAGGAAGCAAATTTGACTGTAACAAATTCAGGTACAATTGATCACGTTTTATCCATTTCTAGTAATTTACAATATCAAGAAGAATGGCAGTTAGATTCAGGTGCATCCCACCACATGTGCTCACATAGAAATTGGTTCTTTTCTTACCAATCTGTTGATGAGGTTGTAGTGTTTATGGGAAATGGTATTCGCTGCAAAACTGTTGGGGTTGGCAGTATTAGAATCAGGATGTTCAACTGTATTGTTATGGAATTAATGGATGTTATATATGTACCTAAGCTTAAATCAATTTTGATTTCATTAGGAGTGTTGGATTCTTGTGGATATAAGTATATAGGTCAAGGTGGAGCTCTCACAGTATCGAAAGGTAATTTAGTAGTGATGAAGGCAACAAAGGTTGATAAGCTTTATAAGATGGAAGGCAGTACTGAAGTGGCATCTGATGTGACAGATGTATCTTCTTGTTTATGGAAGAAGCATCAAGGTCATAAGAGCAAGAAAGAATTGTAGGTACTGGTAAGAGGTAAATCAGTTCCAGGCTTAAAATCTTTGTTTCTGAATTCCTACTTGTTTTATATCTCTGCAAGTTATGATGATGGTATAAAGGGATGTTCTGTGTGGGATCCTACTTCTCACAGGGTCATCATTGACAAAGATATAGTATGTATGGAACAACCAAAAGGGTTGATTCAAGATCACAATGGTAAATTTGTTTGTATGCTACGTAATTCATTGTATGGCCTATTGGTACCCAGATAAATATACAAGATGTTTGAATCCTTCATAGTGAGTCAGAATTTTTCAAAGGGTAGGAATGACTATACAGTTTATAGTACATTCACAGTTTTGATGTTATTTGCTGATGATATGCTCGATGCAAGCCGAAGCATGGATAAAATCAGTAAGAAAGTGACTCGGGTGGACAGGACAATTCAGATGAGGGATCAAGGAGCAGAAAAACAAATTAAGGGCACAGAAGTACATAGAGATGGTAATGGTAAGATGTGGTTGGAGTTCAACATGAACATTATAAAACCAATTTTTATCCCTCTTGCTTTCCATTATAAGTTTTATTCAAGTATAGGACATGTCTATAAAGAAGAAAAGGTTATGTCTCATGTAAGTTTAGTAGGAGGCATGTTGTATGCGATGAAATGGTTAAGACCAGATGTTTTACATGCTAATGATGTTGTCAGAAACGTGACAGATTCAGGTGCTTCAATGAAATGGGTGCTTCAACGTTTGAGAAGCACAAATATCACCTATAATGGTTACACTGATATGATCTGTGATGATTGTAATGTATATTGTAGTACA
>JZKD02S2017728.1:614494-638956 GCA_000966675.3 Picea glauca | reverse complement strand
ACCCTTCTTGTTAAGGGGGAGTGTTGAAATAATGTAACTGCGAAGAGCATTCTTATTATTATTTTATTATTGGATTAAATCCCCATTGTGGATTAATCATGTTATTATTATTATTGCTATTGGATTAATACCCATTGAGGATTAATCATGTCGGTAATTGTATAAGGACCAAATCTCCTTTTGCGGATTGGTCATCGAACAATTACAAAGTGCAGAATAAGAAGTCGGCCCCAACAGTTATAATGAAAGGGCCAAAATTAATTAAAGGTGGGTTTACCCATCCAGAGTGAGAGGTCGGCCCTGCCAGATGGTGACTCTTCACATGTGCTAGATTGATATAAATAAGAGGCTAGCGCCTCACTTCTTACACACACTTCACTTGCTCATTATCTTATGAGGCAAGCTGCAATTGGAAGTTGGAGAGAGGAGAAGAAGGGTGGCGCATCTCTTGGGGAGGACTTTCTGTATTGGTTTGAGTTATCTCTTGAACATTGTATAATCCATTTATGATAAGGAATTTTTTGCTGGGTTTTCTTCCCCTAGAGGGTTTCCCAGGATAAATGATGTGTCTCTTGTGAATGTGTATTTCTCAGTGATCTTGTTCTTATTATGCTCTTATCTAATGAAATGCAAAGAACTATAATAATGGCATAAACATTAACAAATCTAGGTTTTCCTACTCTTGAGCCTCCATTCTCTTTCCCTATACTAAAGTAACTTTTCCTTTTTTTACTCCAATTCCTTCAAAGTGATCTTACCCTCATTATTGAGTGAGCATCTTGAATTATCAGAAAAAAGTGAATCCATATTCATCTCCACTTCATTTAGCTAAACATCCCTTTCTCTATGTTTTTTTCCTACCCAGTCAACCACCTTTTCCTTAACTCTTTTCAAATCCTTTCCAAAATTTTAACAACTAGTGCCTTCTTTTGAAGGATCATACCTCACCCAATTTTCCTTCACCAAATCTTGAAACTCCTTATTGTCCCATCCTGGCCGATTAAACTTGAAAGGATCTCTCGAATTTGGATTATTTTTATCCAATTCCAAAACAACGAGAAAGTGATATGAGCATATGTTGGATCCTACCCATGACCTGTACCTTTCCACCTTCTATAGAAATTCCCCATAAATAATAAACCTATCAATCCTCATTGAAACACAATCTATGCTTTATCTATTATTGCTCCAAGTTGGCTTGATATTAATAGGATCAATGTACACAACACATGTCTAGTTAAACAAGTTATGGAAGAATCCAATTAATATATCCATTCTATCATTGGATCCCCATACCTCTCTACTATTTAAAGTGAGATTTAAATCCCCTCCAATTATGAGATTATAAACGTTAAAACACTCAAAAGATAACTATTTCTCCGAGTAGATTTGTTTACCCTTATAAGTTCCATACACATTTAGTAAAGTTAGATTCAAGCCCAATATTTTACTATGAACACAAATAAGGGACACATTGTGATTCCAACCATTAATAAAACCCCCATGAAAACCATTTTGAATTTAAAGCAAGGAAGTACCATACCCCCAAGGACTTTTTGAGTTCAAAATTTAATTTATCTCCCTTTCCCATTGTCTCTTGTATCAGTATTATATCTGGTTTATCTAACTCTACATATCTCTTGGACTACCCCCCTAGGCCTCCCATATTAATTGAAATCACTTTCATTGGGACACTAAGGAGGGGTTAAATCCTGCTCTAATGGCCCCTGTAATCAACATATATTTACCTTGATTCAATTTTTTAATTTCTCTCTCCTGAGCTAGCTTCAAAGATGACATCCTCCCTACAGTCATAGGACCTATGTATTTTGGGTAGTCTGAATTGATCCCCCATAATCTGGTAGAATTAGTGGGGTTGGTCCCCTCTTTAGAAATATGATATAATGCCCTCCCCCCTCAGAAAGGTGTCTAATATGACCTGACTATTCCTACCACAATTAGAATTTTCCTTACCAATAGAATGAACTAACTCACAAGACTATATATCAATGGTATCCCTACTCACAACCCCTCCAAACAAATTCAAATTGCCTAATAGAGATATCGTCCTACCACTACATATAGCCTTCTTCTTTGATTCCATGGGAAATTTGTCTACTTCTTCCATCTTTTGAATAGCATAAAACTCAATAAACAGATTAAGGGCAGGGGGGATTTTAGGGGCTATATATCTCCCATGGGCTAATTTTACATCCTTTTTCCAAAAAATCGATTCACCAATTTCCATTTTTTTCTAAAAGAAATTCGCCCAAATTTATAGAATAAAATTATTTTACCTTAAAATTAGCCCAAATTTTATAGAAAATATATAAATTCTTTAGAAATTTGAATAGTTTTACAAAAATATCACCAAACATTTTATACTTTACATATTAAGGACTAATAATATTCGCCAAGGTTTCTACATATTGAGATAAATTTCCATCCTTAAAATTACCCATGATTAAGGGGTAGTGGAGTAGATTTACTTGAAATATCGAGATCCTCCATTATTGGATATTTCCTGTAATATTTCTTCCTTGTCGAGGATAGAACATACCATTCCAAGCCCACCTCCTAAGCCAATGCTTCATCTTTCCCAAACACTAATGACAAGCCCATAATCAAGGGTATGGAAAGGTCACCAACGTGTAGGTCGACCTCCATCTTGTCCCCCATATCCTAAACATTGTTTTTTAGGACACTGGTTGATCCATGAACTTATGAGCTTTGTTCCTTAGCATATTCCTTTTGTATATGATCCACAGGATTACCCTCCCTACCATAATTTTCAGTTGAGATCTCCTTCTTACACCAAACCTTTTTGAATAAAACCTGTTCATAGTCCTTATGCATGTGGCCATAGGCATGGCACCTTGTGCATCTAAATGTTATGTTTTGACAATCAATAATCTAGGAATACTTTCAACCACCCATTACAAAATCCATTGACTCATAAATACCAGCATTGATGTCTAACTAGAAATCTCACCACATACCTAGCATTACTAGTCAAAAAGTTATCATCAATTAGAATTTCCTTACCAAGCAAATTTCTAATAATTATTAGGGTTTTACTATCCAAATCTCCATGGGTAAGACGGGTAACATCACCTAGACTGGTGTTTTCTCCATAAATTTATCTTTAACATCAAATAAGGGATGACATGGCTTCATGGATAGGAAATAACTATCCATGAACCATGCTCCTTTAAGAATGAACAAAGCTTTTGCTTCGAAATTGAATAAGAAACCCAACCAAATATGAGAGAGAAGGTGAAAGGATGGACTGTAACAAATAATGGGAACCCACGTCTATTGAATCAACCTATCAAGTTACTCCAACATCACCCTCTGACCCATGAATTTTCATACAAGAGTCTTTCCTACCAAATCAAGTATTTGATTTACTCTTGCATCTTCACCAACCACCAAGGAAACCCCACTCCCTCAACTCTCCACCACCTTCTGTCTATTCTTTCCCTTCACCTCCTTCACCTGTGTCTCTCCTTACAAATGTTATAATTCCATATTCCCACCTATAAAACCACCATCTCCCACCTCTAAAATCCTATTCTTTCCATGACCATCTCAGGGAACAAAAACTCATATTATTGAGAGTGCTTTGTAGTTTCAAGAATTAGTTCTTCTAAGACCTTGAAACTAGATGTTTTTTTCTCTTTGTGTCGTAGCTCCATCCTCTCCTTACCAAGATATCTATTGATCGTCCCCCAAAGAACAATATATATTCTGAAAACACTATTGCATAAAGGTATCACCTACTGGAACCACAATACCTTTCGACATATTATCAAATGAACCACTTACCCTAATTTTGGATTCAACACTATATTGTCCGCTTGTATCCCACAAGACCTTAGGGATCCTTTAGGACAATGTAGAAATACTAGTGTAGTTGGAAAAAAATTGATTTTTAGGTAAGGAGTCTTTAGAATATTTCACAACCTAAATATCTCCCTCCATCCTTCAAACCCTTTTTAATGGAATATCTAGGTATAGATACTATAAAAGAATTTTTTAATGGAATCTCTAGGTATAGATACTAGAGGAGATCATTTTAATGGAATCTCTAGGTATAGATATTCTAAAGTCTCCGATAAACTCCTCATATGTCATCGCCATCATTGATCCTCCACTAAAATGCTCCTTCATTTTCATACCAGATTTATGTATGCATCTTCCTTGTACAAATCCTTGGGTTTAGATGCTTATTATAATATAGGATATGAGCATTCGAACAAAGACATTAGATCATGAGCAGCAAAATGTGAAGAGTCGGTGTCATTCCCCATGTGTATCTTTTTTTATTCATTTGATATACTTCAATCAATTTTTTATTATGCAGAAGCAAACAGAGAGGAAGCATATAACATATCTCATACCATAGATCTGGTAGCAAGTGGATATGTCTTTCTCACAATGTGCACCCACAGAAGTCTCTTTGAACCATACATAGAATCCTATATCTGAGAAGTCTCCCATCGTTACCTTTTCCTACCATCGTAGCTGGAAACCCTAGATGTTTTCTTTAGCTCTCTCAAAGCTCTATTAACTGTTTATAATATGCACTATGTCAACTAGGCAAGGAAACCTTGGTGGCAGTGTGTGGATGAACCCTAAACTACAATAAACCATAGATTTCAAAAGATATAGGAAACCACACTTATGGGGGACTTACCTGCAATCTTGACTAGTTTTCGACTATTGTTACGTACCTCCAATCAAGCTGAGGTAAGAACACCTTTGGAGAATAGATCAACTTGTCATTTCTAGTTATAGTGGAAACCCTTTCTTACACTGTTAGGAGTAAAAGGTAGGAAAGGATATCCCAAAACCTAGAAGCAATATTAAACCCTAGCTATAAGGTCTTGTTGTTTTATTCCCTATGAATTTTTTTATCCCCTTCATCAACTCGTCAAAACCACAAAGTTTTATTCTAATTCAGATGTGATCTTGGTCATAATTCCAGTGGAGTTCGAAGTTGTAGTTATATAGTATGTTATATATTATAAATAGTTAGTTATAACTTGTTGTAATTAATGAGTTATCATATATAATATGTTATATTATTTATTATAATCAAAAATTTGTTAGATGTTGGGAAAAAGAAATGATGTGTCCAAGAAATGCCTTTCATAATGGCTAGGGTTTAGGGTTTATTCTAGTTGTCATCATTGTTGTCCTAAGATATTTCAATGCAAGTCTCATGTTGGAGGAAGTTGAATACACAGTAAAGGAGCTTTGATTTCTACCTAGAGCAAGGTGTTGCTATCAATTTGTGTTAGAATATGCCAAAATCATTGATTTTTTGGATGCAATGTCAAATAAACCCATGTAGGTTGAAGTTGATGCACCCTCAGTGGGAGGCAAGTAGACCTTGGTCACTGCTAGAGAAGGTTCATTGTCACTTCATATATCAAATAGTAAGTTATGGTATACACCTACAAGGAAACAAATTCATTCAATGCACTGGTTCAGTCCCAAATCCCAAGGAAACAAAATCATCCTCAACAACATCATTTTGTAAAATGACTATAATCCATCCCCCAATTGGATCTCTCGTCTCTGGAGCCAAGAAGAAAATCCCTCATTATGTCTAATCAACTCTCATTGGAAATTTTACCGGCCTATGGCGCAATCCAAAATATGTGGAAACATGGGTAACAAAACAATGTTCCCCAAAGATCAATGGAGAAGTAATATAATTTACCTCTAGTTGTGATTATTATGTCTTTCTCTTTTTAAATATGCAAGAGTGAGATATAATATTCAAATTTGGGAAATACTTCACAGGATCCAAGGGAATGTATGTATCCCTATGGACCCTTGTATTCAATCTAGAACATGAGATCAAAACAGCCCCAGTGTGGGTCATATTACCTCACCTACCTTTAATTTTCTAAGATGACTGCACTCTTAGAGATATTGGAAATAAACTAGGAAAATTCATTGATCGGGCATAGCCAACATTAAATTTATTTTCATGTGCAATAGTATGCATGGAGGTGGATTTGGAGAAGGGACACCTAGGGGGCCCACAAATCAATATTGATGGGTGGAGCCATCAACAAAACCTGGATTTCAAAAAGATTCCATTCAAACGAAATATTTTTCATGTTCATGGTCATTTTGTCAAAAGTTTCCCAAAAACCCAAGTGGAGAAGCCAACATTAAAGCAAAGGTCAAGAGCAAAAACCAGGTTCAAGAAGGTTTCATGAAGGTGCAGGAATTATCAATGCAAGGGGACACCTCATCCAATGGTACCCCAAGAAGGTTTGTCCACTTCAAGAAATAATCAATTTGAAGTTCTTGGCAATCTTAAGGTTTCGGAAAACCCAAAAGACATTGAGAAGAAATCTAAATAGAAAACAATTGAACCTAACCTTGGATCAGTGCATCCTAGCATATGCATAGATCGATCCCCTCGAGATCTTGATCCAACATAAAAATAAGTGGAAGAAAGAGAGAATGAAGACGAAGATGTAGAGGATAAAACTAAAACAACAATAAAAAATTAATTGGAAGATGAGGAGGGGGAAGAAGAGGTTGAAAAGGAAACAAAGGAGGAAAGAGGCAATAGAGATAATAAAGGAGAAAGAAGAGGATGAGGTCAAATAACCAGAGCCTTCAATAACGATTCACAATGAACGTTCTAAATCATTTGTTGCAATCTTGAAGAAAGCACAAAATCCCTCCCCTCCTCTCACAAGGGGAAGGAAATCCAATCCAGATTAGAGAAATTACAAGATAGAAGGGATAAAACTCTCGAGTTATCAAGAATATCTGGAACTTACTTTGGACAAGGGAGTGACTTCATCAAACAAGTGATAGTTATGTTTTGTTTTTGTACTTTCCTTTCCCTCTCTCTCTCTAGTTCTTTTAAAAGGGGAGGGAATTTCCATAATACTACGAGATTAGTAATATTTTCAATCAGCATGTTTTTTAACACAAATATATGCTACAACGTTTTTTAATACAAATATCTCCAGGTAATGTTAAAAAAACTTGTTAGTTATAACTAACAAATAGAATAATATAATATTAATCACTTATATAATATAATATATAATACAGTTAGTTAGTTACAATTAATGAGTAATATTATATATTATAGTACTATATTATATATAAAAGTTGTTAGAATATCTAATTCATTGTTGTATATATTATATTGTATAATAATATCATTTTTATTTTAAATTAATTAATAATAGAAAAAATTTATCATATTTTGAAGTGTTCCATTATTATTTGAATTAAATTGAAATTTAATTTCAGAAGCATTGGAAGTAATGATAATATAAAATATTATATATTTAGTATTTCAAGAATATTTATCATATTTCAAGATCATCTTACCAAAATATTAAGCAATGTGAGTTTTATATGTAGTTCAATACTACCAAATAAAAATATGACACGTAATCATATTTGACTTCTATAGATCCAACTCAATGATTATCGCTGACCCAATTTCTTGGAATTCTATTGGTTTTTGAATTCCAACTCATTAACCATAAAAAAAATTATGAGGTCCATTTTAGACCCAAATTTAATCTAATTGTTTTTGTCCAATAGACAAACCCACAATGTCTTACACAAGACAACCTTCACTCTACCAAAGTTAAAAACCAAGCACTATGTTCATAAATTTGGATATCTCAAAGGCCTTTGATAGAGTGTGTAGCGTTCCCCTAGCCACTCGCAGGCTGGGGACGCCACTCCAGAGCAACCTCTCATGCTTTGACACCAGTTAGTAACATCCCCAGCCTTAAACAGGTCAGTCCATGCTACTCTAGAGAACGCTTTCATTCCCTTACTGCGGAACATACGGTAACATACCCAGTAATCAACTGAGCTATGCCACATAAATTTTCTCTTCAAACTACATGCAACTTAAACATATACATACAACACTCTTGCGGAAGCTTTACATATAAACATAAACAAACAATTACCTTCTGTAATATATGAATTTATACTGAAATAACAATAACTACAGATATGCAGCATAAACATGGAAATACCCATAAACATACAGGCAATTATAATCACATATATGATAAACCGTAACATAAGCATGTAAATAACAATGCAGCATATCATTTTATCATATGATTGGTACTTATCTTGGAAAGATTGTCACCAACTGCATACAGACCGTCCATGAACCTCCCAACCTTATACTACATTGTTCATCACTCTCAACAGTGAGTCACCCCCGAGCTGGGACTGAACTCCACCCAGGGTAAAGGGTTCCTAACAAGGCTAAGGCTCATGGACAATAGGAAAGACTATGTCTCAGGTACTCACTCAACTAACAGCCTACATCCTCTCATTCCCCACATTCATGTCCCACCCAAGGAAGTGTTCCCCTTCTCTACTTAAAAGTCCCTCAACTACCCCACTTCCCTTCCAGGGCTTCAGCAACAGGCAGGACCAGAAGTATCATAGCATTGTAGCTGTAGTTTAGAACCTTCAGGAATCAATCCCCATCAACTTTCTTTCTCGAATAATTGCTCACAGGCCTGACAACCCTCTTCTTCAATCCCTCTCCAAGCTAACCAGGTACACCAACTGGAAAAGGATATGGGAACAGGCTCAGATATGGTGAAATGGATGTTTCAAGGATAACGGATTGCGTGAGTGAAAAATGGTCATGGAATCATTGACTGGATAACTGAGTGTAGGAAGGAATCACTGTGATACTCCTCATGAAATTGATGGTGAGAAAATGAGGGTCAAGTTGCTACTAAGAATCCCCGTGAAAAGTGACCAAAAGAGCTAAGTCCCCATGATATGAATGCATGTCCTCAACTTGACACTTGTCATATCGGAAGTTACTTTGCTCCACTTGTCCCCAACTTTAGAACTTAGGATAAAATAATTATCCATACTTTCTGCTTTAGGAATTATTAATATAATATTCCCTTGACTTTTGGCCCTCCCTTTCCCTAACTGGTGAAGTTTAGTCCCTCATCTCTTTTATCATGGTCGGTCTGCATGCAATGATGTATTTTATATTAGTCATGAGACATGTACAAAATAGGCGCACTAGCCTTTAACATCTAGGCGTTCCGGCCTAATACCAAAACATAAGCATCCCAACTTATAATAACTGGCTCACCAGCCTATAACACATATCATATACACGAGTCTCATTTTCCTCCATACTATGTGCACTTTAGTTAC
This sequence comes from Picea glauca, assembly GCA_000966675.3. Classification (NCBI taxonomy): domain Eukaryota; kingdom Viridiplantae; phylum Streptophyta; class Pinopsida; order Pinales; family Pinaceae; genus Picea; species Picea glauca. Next base: position 629,743 of record JZKD02S2017728.1, on the reverse strand, counting down.
TGTGCGCGGTATCCGGGAATGTGCATACTACATCATTTTACTGCGCAGTTCATGCGTGCACTATGCCAAGGGAAGTGCATTACAAAATGATGTCAAAATAGCTCACCAGCTTAAGTACACTTATATTACATTTACAATTGGGTTCGACCGAGGGATATTACAATCCCCTCCCCTTATTTATGCACTATCCTCAGTGCATCATACACCCATATACACCAGAGTTTTCAAAATCTTCAAAAAGATGAGGGTATTATGTCCGCATTGCATCCTCATGCTCCCAAGTAGCGTCCTCAGGACCGTACCAGGTCCATTGAACCTTTACAATCCCTATGGCTTGGTTCCAGAGCTGCTTGACTTTCCGATCCAAAATGTGCACCGGATGCACTTGAAAAGCACCTTCTTTCTCCACCTGAATCACATTCCAATCAATAACATGATTAGCATCATGTATATATTTCTTTAGCAATGATACATGGAAGACATTATGAATAGACATAGATGCAGGCAATGCAATCATATAAGCAACTGGACCAATCCTCTCTAGGATTTCAAATGGCCCACAAAATTTGGCTGCCAACTTGGTGCAGCTTCCCAGCTTCGGGGAACTCCTGTTAGATTTCACTTTCAGGAAAACATGATCACTCACTTTGAATTCTCTGTGGGTTCTGTTCTTATTGGCATAAATTTTATGTCTATCTTGGGAAGCTTTTAAATTCTTCTTAATTTTTATCATTTGGTCCTCCATCTCCCTGAGCAACTCTAGCCCAACTACTGTCCTATCAACTGGATTATTCCAACTCACTGGAGTATTGCACTTTCCGCTGTAAAGTGCTTCAAATGGGTTCATCTTCAATGATGCATGATACCCATTGTTGTAAGTGAATTCTACCAAGTGTAGGTAGTCTTCCCATTTCGATGGTTTGTCCATCACATACATTTTGAGTATATCTTCTATCACTCTGTTCACCCTCTTTGTCTGTCCATTAGACTCGGGATGATAAGTTGTACTAAAGTTCAGATTCATTCTGAATCCTTTGAACAATCCTTTCCATAAATTCAAGGTGAATTTTAGGTCTCTGTCGGACACAATTGTTTTTGGAATCCTGTGCAATTGTGTCACTTCCTTCATGAAAATATCAACAACATTTGTTGCCTTGTGTGCAGTTTTCAGTGGAATAAAATGGGCAGCTTTCATAATATTGTCCACCACCACCATGATTGAATCATGTATCTTGCCTGTTCTAGGCAATCCCATAATAAAATCCATTGTCACCACTTCCCACTTCCATTCAAGAATGATTAAAGGTTGCAGCAACCCTACTGGGTGCCTATTCTCAGCGTTAACTTTCTGGCATTCCATACATCTAGCAATGTACTTGACGATCTCTCTCTTCATACCTGGACAAAAGTAACGGCTCTTGATCGCTGCCACGGTTTTCTGATATCTAGGGTGCCCTGCATAAGGAACATTATGCATTTCATGCAAAATCATATGTTTCAAGTCGTAGACATTTGGAACAAAAATTATGTTCTTGCACAACAGTATTCCATCTATTCCTAAATTATAATTATCCACCTTTTGTGGCATCTTACCCTGTTGTAGCATTGCTACCAATTCTCTGTATTGCAGATCTGCATTTTCAGCCTCCAGAATTTTGCTTTTAATATCAGTTTGATACATGCTAATGGTTGTTACATGTAATTCATGCACCTTCCTACTGAGTGCATCAGCCACTTTATTATCTTTCCCCTTGATATGATTTATATCAAAGTCATATTCTATTAGAAATTTTAACCATCTGCATTGCCTAGAATTTAGATTTGGATAATCAAATAAATATTTCAGACCATTGTGGTATGTTCTTAGCTCAAACATCTTTCCCATGAGGTAGTGTCTCCATTTCCTCAAGGCGTGCACTATGGCTGCCAACTCCAAATCGTGAGTGCCATAGTTTCTTTCATGATCCTTCAAATTCCTTGATTCATAACATATGACAAACCCATTTTCACTGAGGACTCCACCAAGTCCTTCATTACATGCATCGGTGCATATGATGAATTTTTCATCTGGGTGTGCATTACTTGTCAATAATTGCTTCAGGTGTTGGAAACTTTTCTCGCAATCCAGTGTCCACTGAAACTTCACTCCCTTTCTTTGCAAAGAAGTGCTTGGGTGTGAAATCTTTGATAATCCTTCAATAAATCTTTTGTAGTAGCCTGCAAGACCCATGAATGATCTCACCTCTGTCACATTCTTCGGCACTGACCATTCTCTAATGGCCTCTATTTTCTTAGGATCCATTGCTATCCCATCCTTTGAAATGAAATGCCCCAAATAATGAATATGTTTTTGATAAAATGAGCACTTGTTCAATTTGGCATACAAATGACGCTCCCTTAATACTTGCAACACCATCCTCAAATGATGGTCATGCTCTTCCTCTGACTTGGAATATATAAGAATGTCATCCAAAAAGACAATGACAAACTTGTCCAAATACTCTCGGAAAACACCATTCATTAAGCACATGAAAATAGCTGGTGCATTTGACAACCCAAATGGCACTACTGTGAACTCATAATGACCATACCTTGTCCTAAAGGTGGTCTTGCTGACATCTTCTTCTTTAATCCTTACCTGATGGTATCCTGATCTGAGATCTACCTTTGAACATATCTTTGCATCCTTCAATTGATCAAAGAGGTCATCAATCCTTGGCAGAGGATACTTGTTCTTAACAGTCACTTTATTCAATGGTTTGAAGTCAATGCACAAACTTAGTGTTCCATCTTTCTTTCTCACAAAAAAGACTGGGGCACCCCAAGGTGACACGCTTGGGCGTATATACCCCTTCTTCAAAATTTCTTCAAGTTGCAACTCCTTCAATTCTGGTGTACTCATTCTGTAAGGAGTCTTTGATACTGGCGCTAATCTAGGCATTAAATTTATAGAGAAATCGATGTCTCTCCTTGGGGGTAGTCCGGGTACCTCCTTGAACACATCTTCAAAATCTTCCAGGACTATATAATCTTCCAAATTTTGCACCTTATCTCTAGGTGTCTCTGCTAAATGAGCTACAATTATTTGACATCCTTTTCTGTAACATTTCTTCAACTGCAATGCTGAAATTTCTCTAATGGTCTGCCCTGGGAATTCCCTATACCTTCCCTAGTTTCCCTTCCTCATCCAGGAAAGTAAAAGATTTGTTGTGACAGTCTAAGAGAGTGTGATGTTGGTCCAACCAATCCATCCCAATTAGACAGTCATAGGAACCTAAAGGAAAGATATTTAAATTTTCCTTGGTGTTTAGTCCATTCAAGTCTATGAGGCATGACTTAACCATCTCATTAACTTTTCTTCTGGCTCTAGTAGCCAGTTGTACCAACCAAGATTTCCCATGCTTGCTTCTTGGAAATTGTAAACTCTCCACCATATTAGGGTCTATATAACTATGACTAGCTCCTGAATCAATTAAAATAGAAATAGTTTGGTTGTTGATCATACCTTCCACTTCAATCATGTGGGACTAATACTCTTCTTTCTTATTGTCCAGGGCTGCATAAATCCTTGGCACATATCTTCCCATGTCCTCCAATGTTTCATCTTGTTGTACATTGTGAACATCCCTTCCTTTTTCATCTCTGTGAGGACAATCTATGAACCTATGGTCTCCTTTACAACCCCAACATTACATAGGTGGATGCCTTGGCCCTTGACCCCCTGTGTCAATTGTTTTGGGTTCTTTAGGCATTTGTTGTCCTTGTGGATTATTTCTGAAGAATGGTGGCTTAGCTCCCTTCTTCCTCTAATCCATCTCAAATTTCTTATTGTCTTCCCAAGCCTTTTGGAAAGTTGGCCTTGCTTTCTGCTGATCAGATAGGCATTTATCTCTCCTTATGATCTCTTCTAATGTATTGGGATCATCATACTGTATTTTTTCACTGATAAACGGTGGAAATCCACTCAAATACCTTTGAATTTTGACTGTCTCATCCTTGATGAATGAAACATACTTCAGCAGTTCCAGAAATCTTCTCTCATGTTCATCTATGGTCATACTCCCAAGCTTGAGTTCAAAGAACTCTTTCATTTTCTTGTCATAGTATCTCTTAGTCAAGTACTTCTTCTCAAAACACTTCTTGAATTCCCTCCAAGTAACACTTTTCTCTTCAATGTGTTTCACCTGCACAAGTTGATCCCACCACATGGAGGATTTTCCTTTGAGTTGATAGATAGCAATTCTACCTTCTGCATGAGAAGAATAATTATGCAATTGAAAATAATTTCTCATGCCTAGAAACCATGTTTTTGCATCTTCATCCTTCTTTTTCTCACCATCAAATGTAGGAGGTTTGATTTTGTTCATTTATCCTCGCAGCTCATCCACCTCAAACCTCTTATACCTTCTAAGAGGGGATAGACTTGAGTTGTTACCTGCTCTCTTATTGGAATGCCCTGGGGAATGATGGTGATGTCTACTAAAACTTTTTTCTTTTATTTTCTCATCTGAAGGCTTGTGACTTCCATATTTTCTTGAGCTACTCTCCTTAACAAATTTATTTTATATTTTGTTCAAGCCCTCCAATAAATTCATGTTGAAGTCATCCTGCTACTCTTTGGATCTCATAAGCCTTTCATTATCAGCTTTGTGGCTTTGGACATCCTTCAGAAAATTCTTAATGGTCTCATCCATATTCATGTTTTCATTCATTTCTTCTCCATGTACATTGGAGTTCGTTCCTTCAATGCCCAAATGGACATCCACCCCTCTGCTCTCAGCTTGCTGACTGTAATTCCATTGTGCTTCTTCCATTCCTATGGAATCTGCACTGGTTTGATCTGATCTAGTTGTTGTTAATTCTACAAAACGTCCATCCATCGAAACCTATCAGGCTAACAATTCATGAGAATATGCACCATTTTGGTTCAATATACACATCAAAATTATCTCTCCCGATTTCTTGGTGTTATCACCATGACAATTCTAGATAAGACCCAAGTCTTAAAAACATAGACGTGCATTTCCTTCAAAGATACATCTGTGAAAGAAGGTGGTTTGTCGAAACCACTTTCGCCAAGACGTGGTATCATGTGTCTCAACATGTCAAATCCACCACTCGTGGAGCGGGCGACGGCTAGTCAAATCACCCAGTTTCACTCGTTCGGTACTTTGTAGCCATGTGACGTCATCTGAACGCCACCATGTAATGAACTCAAAATCTAATCATTCGAAACGGATTAGTTGAGCATGGAAACCCAACACTCTTGTACATAATATGTCTACGCTTCATAATTGGAATTCTATAATTACCAATCCTCAAGTATGAAGGTATATGCGTATCCATAACGGAAGTAATCTCCAAACTACTCGACTTTCTGCTCTCTTTAAAATCATTTCGGTATCCACAACCTAAGATACATGGACAAGGCTAAATCGAGTGAGACTGGTTATTCGGGCAACATGCTAGACTTTCCTGCGAATAAGGAGGAAAGGGTCCTTGCGTACATTCTAGCAACTAAATTCCACACAGAGTCGGCTGTAGACTCGCGGTTGGAATTCAGGTTGAATCCCACTACGAAGGATTTAGTCATCAATAGGCCAGCCTCTAAGAAGAAAAGGAGCAAGCAGCAGAAGAAGGAGGAATCCACGGCTAAAGCAGCCGAAAGTGTTGGAGAGAATCAACTGGTCTGGTTAGATTCTTTAATGGAGGAGATCGCTAAGCTGAAGTGAGTCTTCAACTAAGATTAATCATGTTTCAGCGAATTTTTGAACAGCTGGTAGTGGAGGTGAGGAGCACCAGAGATGATAGGCATGTTCTTAAACGACCCTTTTTACAACAGGATAATCGTTGTCATCTCCCTTTTGTAATTTTGTGATTAATACGATTATATAAATACAGAAATAGATTTTAGATTGTTTATTACAAATTCTATCTAGTGGTGTTATGAATCTTGTTTTCTTTTATAGTATGCTTTTCTTGTAAGCTTATATTTCACTTTCATCTATCTGAATCGGAGGAATATAAAACTCGAAATTATTTTTAATTAATGCTTCGATGCAGTTGTGTGTTTCTTTTTCTTCTATTATTGTGCAAATTAAACTCAGACTCATCGCCTTTCAAGCGACTTCACGCACACTAAAATTCGACATGTACATTTATATTTATCATGCATAGCAATATCACAAGGTAAAACACTTTTCCTCACACTTATATCCACTATGCATTTCCTATCCATCGCGCCGACAACTTGTGCACGCTACTTTTTGTGTTGTGTGCCAATATCCACTACGCACGGTTTTGGTATCGCGCATCGATACTCCACATGCATTTCTCCCTATGCATTGCACCATGTCAAAGTTCAATATGTTCTATCGCGCACAATTATCTATGCTCACCATTGAATACACTGTCGCGAGACAACTTATATTCATACTATGCGTGTACCAACAAAACTCCTATGTGTTAAGCAATACTTGCATACCCCATGTGCACATTATTATGTGCGTGCTCACCATGCGGGGCTAAATTCAGCACGTGCATCCACACATAATAATATTCTGCGCGGCACCACAATTTACCGCGCACACTTGCACACCAACGTTTTTCATGGACGCTCTGTGACTTGAATTTTGGTCACTTCGAAGTTACTCTTTTGTGAATATTCACTTCAACTGAACCCCTCTGGCCCATCCAGGCTTAGTGTTGAAACTGAAGCTCTGATACCAATTTGTAACATTCCCCTGACCACCCACAGGCCGAGGACGCCACTCCAGAGAAACCTCTCATGCTCTGACACCAGTTGGTAACATCCTCAGCCTTAAATAAGCCGGGCCATGCTACTCTAGGGAACGCTTTCATTCCCTTACTGTGGAACATGCGGTAACATACCCAGTAATCAATTGAGCTATGCCACATAAATTTTCTCTTCAAACTGCATGCAACTTAAACATATACATACAACACTCTTGCGGAAGCTTTACATATAAACATAAACAAACAATTACCTTCTGTAATATATGACTTTATACTGAAATAAAAGTAATTACATATATGCAGCATAAATAGGGAAATACCCATAAACATACAGGCAATTATAATCACATATATGATAAACCGTAACATAAGCATGTAAATAACAATGCATCATATCATTTTATCATACGATTGGTACTTATCTTGGAAATATTTTCACCAACTGCGTACAAACCGTCCACGAACATCCCAACCTTAGACTACATTATTCATCACTCTCAACAGTGAGTCACCTTGAAGCTGGTATTGAACTCCACCCAGGGTAAAGGGTTCCTAACCAAGCTAAGGCTCATGGACAATAGGAAAGACTCTATCTCAGGTGCTCACTGAACTAAAATCCTACATCCTCTCATTCCCCACATGCATGTCCCACCCAAGGAAGTGTTCTCTTCTCTGCTCAATAGTCCCTCGACTGCCCCACTTCTCTTCCAGGGCTTCAGCAACAGGCTGGACCGGAAGTCTCAAAGCACTGTAGCTGCAGTTTAGCACCTTCAGGAATCAATCCCCATCAATTCTCTCGCTCAGAAAATTGCTCACGGGCCTGGCAACCCTCTTCTTCAATCCTGATCCAAGCTAACCAGGTACACCAACCGGAAAATGCTATGGGAACATGCTCAGATATGGTGAAATGGATGTTTCAAGGATAACGGACTGCATGAGTGAAAAATGGTCATGGAATCATTGACTGGATAACTGAGTGTAGGAAGGGATCATTCTGATACTCCTCGTGAAAGTGATGGTGAGAAAATTATGGTCAAGCTGCTGCTAAGAATCCCCGTGAAAAGTGACCAAAAGAGCTAAGTCCCCACGATATGAATGCATGTCCTCAACTTGACACTTGTCATATCAGAAGTTACTTTGGTCCACTTGTCCCCAACTTTAGAACTTAGGATAAAATAATTATCCATAATTTATGCTTTAGGAATTATTAATATAATATTCCCTTGACTTTTGGCCCTCCCTTTCCCTAACTGGTGAAGTTCAGTCCCCCATCTCTTTTATCATGGTCGATCTGCGCGCAGCGGTGTATTTTATATTAATCATGAGACATGTACGAAATAGGCGCTCTGGCCTTTAACATCTAGGTGTTCCGGCCTAATACCAAAACATAAGCATCCTAGATTAAGTACACTTATATTACATTTACAATTGGGTTCAGTCGAGGGATATTACAGAGTGAACTTGTTGTACTTAAGACTCATCTTGATCCACACTAGTTTCTTCATTTCCTTTGTCAATTGGATTGAAGCATTTATCTATTATGCCTATTTCTCTATTGCGATTAATGGTTATGGATCTCCTTTATTTAGACCCACAAAGGCTTTGAGGCAGGGATGTCCCCTCTACCCCCTCTTGTTCCTTTTAGTTGTTGAAGATATTAGCATATTATTGAATAACCTTAAGAGAAGTGGAAAGATAAAAGGAATTTCAATTGTCAAATATTCTTCATGCACTCTTACTCTTTTTTCATATGATATGTTTTTGTTTGGGTTTGGTTCTAAAAAAGAGGCGAGAACAAGGGGATTTAAATCTTTACTGTTTGGTTTCTAGTATGGAAACAAATCATCTATTTATTTCCATGTTATTCATCAAAGATTGGTTATGGAGCTTATGGAAATGTTGACTTTCTAGGTAAGAGATTGCAATTCAAGGATGAAATACCTTGGATTTGTTCTTAAACCCAATGTATATGGCTTTCAAGATTGGATTTGGTTGTACAAAAAATAGAGGAAAGGATTTCAATATGGTGCTCTAGATGGTTATCCAATGGAGGCGAACTAACTCTTATCAAGTCAATTCTTAGGGCCACTCATGTGTATTGGTATTTCCTTTCCTTAATTTTTGTGGGGATACTTAAGAAAACAAGAAAAAAAATTCTTTAATATTATGTCAACAACAATAAACACAAAAATGTTATGCCTCTAGTGAAATCGAAAAGAATTGACAAGCAAAATTGTTAGGTGGATGGGGATTAAAGAATATTCATCAATTTAGCAATGTGGTAGCTTCCAAGATCCTTCCAAGGATGCTAAATCTTGATAGGTTGTGGTCGTTGACCAACTGAGAGAGGTGGGTGAATCAGTTGTTATTGTGCTTAAACTATTATGCACATTATAAACTCTTCACAGAACACTCAATGACAATCACAATGATGCATAGAAGTAAGCAATAGAATATTAAACATCAATCACACACATGAAATATACAAAGACAGATATTTCTTGAGGAAACCCATAAAGAGAAAAACCTCTTCTTCTTGATATGATAAGTAATATTTATTTTCTTTACATTATCATACTTGTGAGTTCCAACTCCTCTTGAGGCTACAACATCTGTTTTGAAAGTTGCAACTTTCAAAGAGCACCAACTCTGTTTTCTCTAGCACCTACTAGAAGGAAGCACCAACTCCCTGGTTTCTCTAGCACCCACTAGAAGGAAGCACCAACTCCCTAAGTGTTCCAACACCAACTGGATGGAAGCACCAACTTCCAGTCACAACAGAACCAACCTATATAACAGGGAATAACAGTTCTCCCTTGCACCTCCCTGCCACCCTATTTTTTTAGGCTGCAACCAGATGGAAGCTACAACTCCCTGTGTTCAAGCACCCACTTGAAACTCTGAGGACAACAGTCCTCCCTAAAACCTCCCAACCACCCTGGTTTTTAAATATTTGCTTACTTGAATCTATTACAATGATACAATATTCATCAATGGATTACCAATCTCATCATTGTTCTGATACACTGCTTTGTTATGCCTGCTTCAGTGTCCTCCTCCTCACATCTTCATAAGCTTTATGTTCTTCTGCTCTGTCTCTGCATGCTCGCCTCGGCTTCCTCTTCCTCTCTTCCTCTCTCAGATATGCATCTCATTTCTATGCGCTATGCCTCTTGTGTGTATTTTGGTTGCTGCCCACAGCATGCTTTTTCCCCATGTAAATTTTTTACTCTCAACAGAAGCAACCTACTCTTCTTTGTTCTGCGTATATTTATAATTCCTGGTCCTCTTCTAGATAATACACATAACTCTTCGTCCCTTCTGGCAATTACGTTGAGTCTGTTCTTTCTACATGGTCGTTATGCTGAAATTGTTCATCATTAGTGGTCGTTCATGAGATTCTTTGGCTTCTCTGGCAGCTACAGTCTTCGACCCTTTTCCATCTGTCAATTGTCTCTATGATGAGTCTTCATTCCACTGGCAGTTATCTCGAGAGTCTTCATCTCCTCTGGCAATCACCCTGAGATTATTTGAACTCTCTGATAGATGCAATCAGTCATTTCCAGTGGTTACAATCAGTCTATCTCTAGCAGTTACTGAGAGAAACTCAATGCGCTCATCCCTTTCCCGCTTTTTCCTTTCCTAAGAAAAAATACACAGTGGGCACTGGATTTTCTGGCTAAGCCCGTTCCTTTCACATGACCATCGACGGTGATTGTATGCCTAACCAATAGTCATTTCACATTTCAGGTGATCAGTTGTGAGTCACCTTGGTTTTCCCGACTCGTGAAACTCTGAAATGGAGCCTAGCACTTCTATCTCCTTCCCTTCTCTCCCATTGATGTGACCACTAGCTGTGATCGGGGGGCAAGCACGAGGGTGCTTCATGATTTCGCATTTTGTGACCTCCTATTGTGAGTTTCTTAAAAACTCATGATACCCAAAACTCCAAAATGGATCCTAGCAGTGCTAGCTCCTTCACTTCTCTTCCTCTGATGTGACCATAAGCTATGATCAGGGGTCAATCACGAGGATGCTTTGCAATTTTGCATATCGCGACCTCCTGTTGTGAGTTGCTTCCAAACTCACGATACACGAAACTCTGAAATGACTTCATATCAAATAAACAGTCGAGATCTCTCTCGTTGATCGACGACTACGATCAATATCGCGGACTCTAACTTCATATCAAATCAATGGTCCAGATACTTGGTGATCAGACGAACCAGATCATTTTGCGACTTTGCATATCGCGAGTTCCTACATCTCTCACCTTTGACTTCTCCAGCTCGCAAGTCAGTGAAATGTTGATCTCTTGCCACGTGTCCTCTGGATCCAACGACCCAGATCATTTCACAAATTCGCATTTCGTGAGTTCCTCCAACTCTCACCTTTGACTCTTCCAGTTCACGATCAGTGAAATTCCAATCGCTCGCCACGTGTCCTCTAGCTCCAACGGCCAGGATTCCTTCACAGCTTTGGAGTGTTGACTGACTCCTGGGCTTATCCGCTTTGCAACTCCACTGGATCTAACCGTTGATGGTCCTTCACGTTCCGATCCTACGACTGAGGTCTAGTATCCTCCTCTATGCGCTCCTCTTATCTGGACTCTGATCTAACAGACATCAGGTATTCTGGATCGGTGATCCACTGGTCATTGTCGCTCTTTCTCCTGAGCTTTGGCTTTCTCACATCTCTAAGTGTCAAAGGCCACGACATTTGATGCTTTTGTGAGCCTTGATGACTTGGACCTCGTCTGCATTTCTAGGAACGTTATCTCTCCTGATATTTGGTAACGGAATTCACCTCGACCCTGGCGCCCACTTGTGCTCTGCGTGCAATGTTGTGTTATTCCTTCTCAGCTTCTCGACCTTGTTCTTCTGTGTATCTGTTGCTTGTTCTTCTGTGTCTTCGATGTTGGTTGTTTTTCTTGCCATGTAAACTATGTTTGTAAACCTTCCATCATCGTTGATGTTCTTGCCATCAATGCTAAGCACATTCTTCCTGTAAACATGCCAACAATATCCCCCTTTGGAATTAATGGAAAACTTGAATAGCTGCACTATTTTTCTTAGACCTCCAACTATAGCATCCACACCTTTTCTCCCCCTTTGACATCAATGTCAAAGAAAATATGTTCCCCCTTAGTTGTTGCAGTATTTTTCGGAGGTATCATATATTCAACCAACACATACTCCCCCTTACATAATGGACTCTCTTGAGTTGATAATGGGGTCACACCCAACTTCTGGCGTAAATACTCAAACTAAGCTTGTGCAAGCGGTTTAGTGAAGATATCAGCAATATGATCTTTGGATGGAATATAATGCACATAAACCATGAAGTTGGTTACCTGTTCTCTCAAGAAGTGATACTTGATGGGCATATGCTTAGTCTTGGAGTGAAAGACAGGATTCTTTGACACACTAATTGCACTGGTGTTATCACAATCAATGGGGATCGGTGCAGTATATTTTACCTCCAAGTCTGCAAGTGTATGAATCATCCACAATACTTGGGTACAGCAAGTGGGAGCTACAATGTATTAAGATTATGTAGTTGATAAGGAAATGGAACCTTGCTTCTTGCTCAGCCATGATACAAGGGAATCTCCTAAGAAGAATCCACCTCCACTCGTGCTTTTCCTTTCATCCATGCAATTAGCCTAATCAGCATCTGAATAAACTGATAGTTGAAAATTATGATTCCTAGAATACCATAGGCCATAGTCCAGTGTTCCTTTCAAGTATCTGAATATTCTTTTGACAGCTAACAAATGACTTTGTTTAGGTGTGGCCTGATACCTTCCTACCAGTCCAACAACATGCATTATGTTTGGACGGGATGTTGTGATGTACAATAGGTTGCCTATCATAGACCTATATGAACTCTGATCAACATCAGGTGAGTCATCATTCCTACTTAACTTACATCCAGTGACCATAGGTGTGCTCATAGGTTTATAATCTTCCATTTGAAACCTTTTCAACATTTCTCTTAGATATTTTTCTTGAAAAAGAAATATTCCTTCAGATTTCTGAGTAATTTGTAGGCGAAGAAAAAATGGAATTTCCCCTATCATAGACATTTCAAATTTAGACTGCATGGAAGAAGCAAACCATTTTACTAGTGAAGCATTATTACTACCAAAGATGATGTCATCTACATAGACCAACACAATGAGCAAATCATTACCCTTTGTTTTGATATATAGATTGTTGTCAATTGTTCCTCTCCTAAACCCTTTGTTTGGAAGATATGTATCTAGTCTGTGATACCAAGCACGAGGATCTTGTTTCAACCCATATAAGGCTTTCTTCAGCTTGCAGACAAAGTAAGGGTTATCTGATAGTCAGAATCTCTCTGGTTGTTCCATATAGACTTCTTCTTTTAGATATCCATTTAGAAAAGTTGACTTCACATCCATTTGATAGAATTTAAACTTCTTATGACAAGCATAGGCAAGAAACATTCTAATAGCTTCTAATCTTGCTACAAGCACAAATGTTTCATCAAAGTCCATTCCTTCTATTTGAGCATATCCTTTGCAGACCAATCTAGATTTATTTCTTACAATATTTCCTTGCTCATTCATCTTATTTTTGTAGACCCATTTTGATCCTATTACATTTTTATATGTTGGACTAGGAACGAGTTCCCAAGTGTCATTCTTTTTAATCTAGTCCATATCCTCATTCATTGATTTTAACCAATTTACGTCTTTACTAGCCTCATTGAATTTCTTGGGTTCCACCATGGATATGAAGGCTATATGTGATTGCTCAATGTTTTTTATTATCCTTCTCCTGGTTTGTACACCTTTGTCTTTTTCACCAATTATCTGACTTGCAGGATGATTCTTTTGAGTAATTCTGGAGGAAGAATTTGATGTTGTTTGTTGATTTGAGTTTTCTTGAGTATTTGCATATTCATCTGACTCAAAGTCTTCTCGTTCTAATTCTTGGACCTATTCATCTTCCACTCCATATATATCCTTTGTTGTTTATTCAGTATTGTTCACCTCTCTTACTGGAATTCCTTCATCAACTTTTATGTCAATACAGTCAACCAATTTATGCAACCTCTTATTATAGCATATGTATCCTTCATTGTTTGTAACATACCCTAAGAAGATTCCTTCATCGTCCCTTTCATCATACTTTCCAAGGTTCTCATTATTATTTTTTATGTAGCACTTACTCCCAAAGACTTTGAAGTGTTTGATTGAAGTAGGTCTTCCATACCACAGTTCATAAGGTGTCTTGTCACTGTGTGGTCTGAGGTGGGTTTTGTTAAGAACATGGACTGTTGTGTGTATTTCTTCTACCCAGTAGGTTTGACCAATGTTCTTCTCATTCATAATTGACCTGGCCATTTGTTGCACGGTTCTGTTTTGCCTCTCAACTACTCCATTTTGTTGTGGAGTTCCTAGGATTGTGTATTCTCTCTTGATCCCATTTTTATCACAGAATTCCTTAGAATCACTTGACATAAATTCTCCTCCTCTGTCTGATATTACTGCCTTTAACCTCTTACCTATTTGATTCTCAGTTAAATCCTTGAATATTTTAAATTTCTCAAATGCTTCATCTTTTTCTTTGAGAAAAGAAACCCAAGTGAGACTGGACTAGTCATCAATGACCAACATAAAGTAGTTTTCCTTCCATGTGTCTTCCTATCTTGATGGTCCACATAAATCCATATGAACTAATTGAAGTGGTTTCTCTATTGAAGTGGAGCTCTTGGATTTAAACTGTGTTCTGGTTAGCTTTCCTATTTGGCAAGGTTCACACACAGAATCTTGTGGCTTTGATATTCTTGGAAGATCTTTTACTGCCTGAAGATTTTTTAGCGTGATTAAGTGGTCAAAGTTTATATGTCCAAGTCTCCTATGCCATAACCAACTTTCATCATGTTTTATTATATGACACTCTTCTCTATCTTCTTTCAGCACATATACATTATTATATGTCCTTATGCCTTTAGCCACCACTTGTCCTGAGTTTACAGACTTTATCTTGTCCTGAGTTTACAGACTTTATCTTGCAATCCTTGGAGGTGAGCACCACTTCAAATCCTATGTCACACATTTGACTTGCACTGAGAAAATTATGTTTCAACCCATCTACAAGCAGAAAATCCTGAGCTTTTCCTTTTCCATTACTTAAAGTCGCCATCCCTTTACCCTTGATTTTACCTGGAGCATCATTTCCAAAGGTTATGTTTCTTGATTTGATTTCAATTAGAGATAGAAACTTACCTTTGTTTCCCATCATATGTTTGGAGCATCCACTATAAATATACCAGGGATTCTTTTGTCTTTGAGATGACAGCACTAGTCCACACTTGTCATTTTCTTTCTTCTTCCAAACCTTAACATTTTCAGCAAAAGGATTCAAATCTGATTCATAGTTCCTTAAGCGACAGTCTACATATTTATGTCCATAATTATGGTAGGTGTAATTGTTGATTAAGGTTGGTTGTCATTGATTT